>JAECUM010010707.1:0-56100 GCA_016617855.1 Megalonaias nervosa
CAACATATGGTGCTTGAGAAGTATCATTCATTTTGCATATTTATTACAATCGTACTTGCAATTAAGCAACAGTTTATGGGTTCCTTTTCTCCCGAGTGGTTAATTCAGTTGCAGTGGTTACTCGCAATATTTTATCTTTCTGCAATTTTGATAACACCTTGCAGTCATATAGCCATGTACTTCTACACAGTTTATTTTTCAGAATTTCTCCATGAATTTCAGGGTTGCTTTGGTAATTTCCTCCTTCGACGGCATCTAGTATCTCTTCATCATTTTTCTTTGTGTGGTATCTTCAAATGTGGTCCATGAATTGGCAAACGATCGGTCTATTTGCATTTTTTATCAAACCTATCCAATTTAGCTAATGTCTTGTGGATTAATACTGATATATTTAGCTTATTTCTGCAAACTGATTTGACTTTCCTCGTTCTCTGTTGAAATGTTTCATTTTTGTTAGAGTCGTATATCCATGAAATTTAATATTTGCGTTCGAGATTTACTGATCCAAATCATATAATCCAATGGTTCTCAAGCTTAATTTTTCGCGGACCACGTAAACATTGTTGACGGTCTCCGCGGACGAATTAATGATCTTACTTAATGTTGATTGTACTGTTAGCTAACTATTGTAAAGCGCCTTGCATAAAGCTACATGTAAAACAAAAACTTAACAATAATTAATATTTTTGCCCTGCAAATAGAAGAACAAAACTCATATTTAATATCAGTAGTTCAGGTTCTCGATTGTTCTGCAACCTTTCTAAAGGACACCGAATGGAACTCATGGACCTCCAGTTGTCTGCGTACCACACTTTGTTTACTTCTACAGCATTTTATCAAAACAGATACAGTACCCCATAACATGGGACATGTTCCAAGTGTAACTCATAACAGTCCATAAAATTCAACACAAATAATACTAAGCAGCACGAAACACAAAAATTCTGCAAATATCTCAAAATTAGAGAAGTTAAAAACTGATCTGATCCATGTCGCTACTTAACAATCTAACATCTTCAATAATATTATCAAAACATATGAGAAATGGCTTTCACACATTTTAAAGAAAGCTATAAAAATAAATTTGAAAGACAATCTTGAACAACCGCAAAATAACGATCATGAGAATCACAATCTCAATCACACGTCTTAAAGAAATTAATGAAGGAGAAGCAGAAGAAAGCAGAATGGGCGCCGGCACATAGGGACAAGGGAGGAGGCACTTGCCCCCTCCCCCGGATTTCACCTCTAAACATGTTTTGGTCTACATTCATAAAACTTAATAGCTGACCACTACATGTTTGTCACCACCACCCCTCCAACAAAAAAAAATTAATTATGCGGGCGCCCCTGAAACTCAAATATAAAAGAAGCAGCATTGGCCCACAACGGACCAAATCTATGTTGTTAATCTTTCAGTAAGTCCCCTTTTGGTTCCGATATTAAACTACATTCTTTGGGTTTCAGTTTCTGTCCTCGACCCAAATATTACGTTTCGGGGCACCTTCTCAAAGGCACTGATGATTTCAGCGAAAACCGATACTTCAGAAATATTTTGCTGAAAAAATCAGAAGCGGAAATAGAACGAATACCATCTGATAAAGCCATACCTTTGCTCCGAGAAAAGAGTTATGGGACCCATTAAAAACCTCCAATGCAAATCTGGGCTCTATCGTACATAAGTTAAAGATCTGAATAAGACAGAAAAGGAGGCCCTATAATCGATAAAATACAGAACAGACATTGTCATTGAACCACCCTAAAAAGGCTCTGCGGTGGTAATTATGAACAAAGAGGACTAGGTGATGAAGTCAAGCAGATATCTAAGGGAAAGATTCTATAAGCAATAAAGCTAAAATCCAACCGCAAAACACGCAAAGCAAAAGTGTCTTGGGTACAACCAACTGATTCATTTGTATAGATCGTAACATAAATATTTGTCCAATTGTTTTTATTTCTTTGGTAAGATTGACGAATAACGCTTACATCTTATGAATGATCTATTTAAGATGAAACTTTAAAAAACGAGAAAATTAGATGATGCTGGCCTCGTTTTTGATAAAAAGTTCGCTGTAGGTGCCAAGTAGAAAAATCAAGCCGGGTGAAATCTTTTTGTTTACATCCAGTAGTATCTGTGCAGCGACAGTGATAAAATAAAAATGGTTTTAGGTTCAAACCTACTAATACCCATATCAATGCTCTTCTGAGAAATGGTTATTTTTGCCGTTATTATTTTTTTCATTTTTAGACTATGGCCAGTATTCGTTATTTTAAATACTACCACACTTATGCTGGTTTAAAAGCTCATAAAATAATTAGTAGCCTGTAATCTTAAATCAAATATTACTTTCGTAATAATTATTCATAGAGAACAGCACCTTTTCTTGCACCTGCAAAAGCATAGTTGTCTTGCAATTACCGTTTTTAAAATATCGATGAATTTATATTAAACTGAGTGTCAGAAGAAATGCTCAAATGATACAATTTTCCACAAAAGAATGAATGCATCCCTCTAAAACGTCTTCTCAAGAAGGAAGTATTCTGGTACCTATGTGTAGATGTCGTGTATATTGTCACGACTCTATGGTCATAAAATATTTAACAGAAAGTAGCAACAACAACAAGTTAAATAAAATCAACAAATAATTTATTTCCCTAGAATACGAAGTGAAGATTCAAGAGAAACTTTCAGTATTGTGAATTAACTCCCATATAATCCTAAATGTTGTAGCACAAGTCCAAAAGTGTGTCAGGTAGGCAAATACTCTACGTTCACTCAATAGGCCAAGTATGCAATATACATTCAGTAGGCCAAGTATGCAATATACATTCAATATGCCAAGTATGCAATATACATTCAATATACATAACAACATCTTAAGCCAAGTGAATTTCAATGCACACTTAACTCTAGAAAAGGGACGCAATCCATGACAATTTAGACATACAAAATCTTCTGAAAAATTGTGTTAATCTCTTTCGGCAATTATTTTTAGCCAACGATCGACCTTAAATATGGAAATGAATATAGCATCCTACATAGGCTGGATTCGTAGCTCATCAAATGATTAGTTGTCTGTAACCGACTCTTGTAAACGAAATGTTTAAAGAGGGACATATATTTGGAAAGAAATAAAAACCAAAATATTCTACCAACCCTAAGGCAGGCAGATTTTTTTTCATCCTCCCCATCATACACAAACCAAGAAATCCTAGGAGACCAATATTTTTGGTTATGGTCAACCTACAATGACAATTTCTGAGTTTCATGTGAGACCCCATGTCGCAGCACTCCATTCCTATCTGCGAGACACGACCGATTTTCTGGTTAACAGTAAAAACAGTGAACCTTTCCACAAAATAATCTGCATGTCTCTATGTATGTCACTTCCCTTGCACACTATCATCCCGCACGACGAAGGAATAATAACATGAGGGAAAGCATGGCAAACAAGACCCCAGAAGAAGCCACCAACGTGTTACTTCGTAAAAATATTGAAACTAGTACTAAAACTAAACAACTTCGAATCTAACGAAAAACACTACCGGCAAGGGTTATTCGTAAGCAAATATTTTCATGAGCAAAATGGAAGGCATACTCTTGTCTCAGTACCGCATACTCCACTCCAGTGACTATGCTTGAATGAGAGCATTGAAGTCAAGTTGCATCACGGAATAGAAACTTTTGACAATTTTATTAATAAAGCAAACGAATTGCATCAATCAATCAAATACAAAACATGGATACAACAACACAAATCGCTGAAAACAAATACATACGTACGTACATACATACATATCATCTCACAGCTAATTTTGGAAGCATGTTATAAACCCATTTCCCTCCTCAAATTTAGGTTTGTTTGGAAGAGTTTACCTTCCTAGGGTTTTTGTGCAATTCGAAGTTACTACATCTTTAAACTTTAATTCAAATTATAGTCATTATGGTACTGATGTACCGTTAAAGGCTAATACATACATACGGATCATTTAAGTCTTAATTTTGGAAGCATGTTAGAAACACGCTTCCCTCTTCATGTTTACATTTAGTTGGAAGGCTTTATCTTCCTAGTTTGTTTGTGCAAATCTTAACTTATTACTTTTTTAAATTTTCTTTTCACTTGGCAGCATATATCTATTAGTGTGCTGAGGTGCCGTTAAAAGTTAATACAAAGATACACACCATCTCATTCTTAATTCTGAAAGCACATTATCTGTACTTTTTGGATTATAACTGTGCAGTGAATGTTATCCGGGACAAATTCATGGGTTGTTATGCAGTCAGTTAAATAGGTCAAGTGTTGGCTAGTTAAATGCAAAAGAGTGTTCTTGCCAAATTAAAATGCCTGATTTGCCAAATTATATATAGTCCAAAAGTAAACAGTTTTCAGCGTTTTGAGGATATATTAAAGATATATTCTTTGAGTTTGGTTTCAATAATGCATTATAATGAAAATATATATTTCGTTTACGTGTTTGTCTTGCATTTAGTACTATTTTGTGTCATCCGCTTCGAAAACGGGATTCGTTGCTCTCAAAACCGCACGTTGGTTTTCTCGATGAATTTTCAATAACAAAACCGATCTATCAGAAATAACGTGAATATGGTAAGATTGTATGTATGTGTATATGACTTCTTTTTTTTCTGCAAAATATTGCTTTCGCTATTTCTTCGGAATGGATGGTCATGAATTAAAATAATCCAGATCTGAGAACCAACATTTCCACGTGAACATTGAGTTCTTCTCCAAAAGGCTTTTTATGGCGTGTAAATGGTCCTTAATAAAACATGGTATGTAATTGATCCTTAATAAAACATGGTGTGTAGTTGGTCCTTAATAAAACATGGTGTGTAATTGGTCCTTAATAAAACATAGTGCAGACATGACTTCCTTGTATTCACTCCACAGCATTTATCTAGAAACGTTTGTCATGACCACATTTTATGAGTGGATGATCATATCGACATGGGGGTTTGTTAAAAGCAACGTATGATATGTAGTGAGTCCCTCATTAAGGTCTCACTGGATAGTTTCGTATTTTGACACCTCCCTAATTTTTAAGGTAGAAGGCATGAATCTAATTATCATTAGCCTAGCATTTATAAATCCACACAGAAGCTAAATTTGTAATGTGGTTTAGATTTACATTGAGTTAGGCTTGAAAATGGGTTGGCTTGTTTGGTGACTGCCTGTCACAGTTAGACTAGCATTGGAGATCAAATGCGTAACTTGGGCTGAAAATGAACAGCCGACTTGGCTTACGTATTTACGTATGTCTGCTAGAGAGGTAAATATCTAAAAATCGAGATGGTTGAGGGGTGATTAAAAGTATGGTAATTTATTATAGTACTAGTGAACTTTATTCATGCATAAGGCAGAAACTGATTCTATAAGCCGCCTTGTCACAGGAAAATATTCAAAATAGCTCTTGGCTGTCAAAAATGAATGTAAAAAAAGAGGGGTTGGTATCAGTGTTGGTTCAGTATAAAAACCACCAGTTGTATAAGGAATTAACCTGATTGCTTCAGTCACAATCTCACATGCATGTTTTCTACAAAATTATTAGTTAGTTTTTGCATGTATCTTCAGTGTAAAATTATTCTCATTTTTCTGCAATAGGTCATTGTCGGATGAAAATTCACCAGATAAACTGTCCAGTGAGACCTTAAAAATCATTCTGATCTAAAATCCAAAATGGTTACCTTGAAGACCATCTTGAAAATCTTTTATTGCTACTTCTAGACGATGTAGAAGTTCTGAATGAAAATGGTACTGATCTGACTTCGAACATGACAATTCTTTTAGACATCTAAGCTATGTTGATATGACCACTCCTCTTCAAAGAATTGTGGCATGGCGTCCTGCAAGATATAATTGATCAAAAAATAAAACAGTACAAGTCTGACCACCAACATGTCCACTTTATTGTCAACCAGTTCTGAAAGCCAAACCTACATGACCCTCTTGTCATGTGAAATGTCACTGTTTGCGCTATTGTACTTCACTGAGCGTAAAAAGTGTTACCAAGACTTTGTATTTCGTTCTTTTCGAATAGACAAATTTATAGTCAGCAATCTGATAATAATTTGAAGCTGAAAGGTTTTACTCCTGTTGCTTTTCATTTCCGAATTTTTAATGACTTGTGAACATGATAACAAGGTATGTATTAATTTTTCATCAAACCCATTTTGTGGACATATCTAAAGAATTACTGAATTATGCAAGTTCACATATGTATGTATGTACGTACGCATGTATGCATGTATGTGTACGTCCTTACATGCGCAATTGGTGCCATCCATGATCCGATATGTTGACGAAATAATCGACGATAAAAATTGAATGAACAATAATTACCAAAGCCATGTCAGAAACAAAGCCAACACCAAAACCCAAAACCATTTCAACTCATCCTGGCGTTAAACATTCTCATGAAATGCTGTCAAATCAGCCGAATGAAAGATGCACAGACAATGAACGTATCCCTGAGGAGAAATATTGGATACCGCAGATGTGAAGATATGGTGAATTCGGTTTACACATAACATTCTGGTCTAAAAGAGTTCCGTTTAACCCACCGTGCGTCAGCTTCTTTCAAACCAGTTTGCTCAGCCTCCCTCTCCTCAAGCTATTGTTATCGTTGTCTTTCAGCCAACTTATCTTGTAATGTAAATACATTCATATTTTTGGGAGCCGCTGCAGCTCAATTGGTAGAGCATCGGATTCGTGATTAAAGGGTCACGGATTCGATACCTGCCTTCAGTGTGTCCTTGAGAAAGTCACTAAGTTCACATTTCCTCGACATGATATAGCGTGTGATGTGTGATGTGATTTGGATTTTTAACTTAGCTTTAATAGTGTTTCAGTCATATCGCTACGATGTCTGCAGTGTGGCTGTTTATAGTGATGTCTAGCACTGGGGCATCATGCCGCAGACATGTAGCATCATGTCCCACCCAGTTACATTATCGTGACACCAGGCCGACCAGTCCTAACGCTAACCTCTTAATGCTGAGCGCCAAGCGAGGCAACTGTTAGTACCATTTTTGTAAGTCTTTGGTATGACTCGGCCGGGGATCGAACCCACGACCTCCCGCATCCGAGGCGGACGCTCTAACCACTAGGTCACCGGAACGGTTGATATAGCGAATAATGTGTTTAAAGTACCATTAAAATGAGCAAAATAGAAACTCATAATTGTTTCTAGTAGTGCAAATTATATCCAAGATGAAAAGCTAGAACGAAATTTAATTATTCCCTAACATGCTGCCCATTTCTCGTCGCAATGAGGTGTCAGCTTGGTTAGGCTAGGAACTACTATACGCTATAGTGCTGCACGCGTGTATCAAAATTTGTATGCCTTACTAATAAATAGAAGCTCCCTTTCTAATAATGTAGCTATTTCTTCTGCTATTTTTGTTTTTTCTGAAGTTTAAAACTCTTCATTATTCTGGATAGTTTTACTTTTCTGTGTCAAAAGGCACATTTGAAGCTGTGTGTGTGTGTGTGTGTGTGTGTGTGTGTGTGTGTGTGTGTGTGTGTGTGTGTGTTCTTTATTGTTCCCTGTTGAAGACCTTGCTTTTAATTAAGGTTGAAATACAAGGAAACTTGTTTTTTTCTCCACGCCAATTTCCAATTTTTGTCTGCGTTGTATCAGGTTAAAAGTGAAGGGCAATGACAAGCATTTTTGTACTTTACTTATCTTGTTAGTATGTTAACTCAAACAGACAAGAAAATGTTATAGTTACCAAGTTTGGCATGTTGGACTTTTTCCAGGATATCGTACATGATTTCAATACTCGACTATTAAATAAATGGCTTTTTAGTTTGATTTAGCATCGTACGGTACAGCAATAAAGACATTTTGGATTATATCATTATGATTCACATGAGCATATTCAATGTTGCTGGCACATCAGCACAATCTATATTGTAATTCATACGGAATACGATTGATTCAATCAAAACACGCTATACTTTTGACTTGTGAAGGGAATTTTACTACTATTTGAGATTTAATTCACAATACTGTCAATTGCTTTTAAATTTTCATTTTGTATTCTAGGGACATAAAATATTTGTTGAATTTGACTAAACTTGTTGGTTTTCAATCTTTTCTGTTATTTAAGACCACAGAATCGTAACACTAATGTCGATTTTAATTGTACCACATTAATTATAGTTCTCACATTCAAAGAGGGTCGAAGATTTCCCGAAATGCTGGCTGTTACTATTTATAAGGAATAAAAAGATTCCTCCTTTATGATCTTTGGAGAACAGCAGGATCATTCCATTTTTTTCTTTGTCAGTTTGTTAGTGGGACTGCGGGCCAAATTTTACATATCACTATAACTTATACACATTCTTATATTCACCAAGGCTTAGAAGGGAAAAGTGAATTATATTAAATTTGTGATTGATAATAGATCCATAACTGAAGTTTATATTTTTTCTATCAATATATTAGCCAAATACAAAAACCTTATCGCATCTTTTATTTATCTTAATGATGAAATAACCTTTCTTTCTAGAAATCGTACGAAAATAACGTCGTAGCAATTTTACCATTTAATGCTTTGACCGATGAAAAACAGTTAATTTGCATCACTTCGATGACGAGAACCGCATTGTTTCTGTGGATTAGCATGTCGAACTAGTGAACAGGATGGTTCAGGCTTAAATATTGCCATCGGAACAACCGCATGTTGGCTGCTGTTATGTATCCAAGGCACTTTACGCTACTTGCCTGGGCACGTTGCATATATTGATGTGCCGCAAAACTACAACAACAAAACCCTTTGTTGAAAACAGCCATTATTTTTTTGTTAACTAACCATGTTCGTTTCTGTATGTGCAATAAATATGTCCAGTACAGTCGTATAAAACAATCAAGACAAAATAGGCACAACGATTTTAATGACTGAAATTGCATTTATTCATAAACAGTTACAAATATTTAAATTTGTAATTACACATCTGACTATAATAAAACTCAGAAATCATATTAGCAAAAATAAGTATGAACATGTTCATTTCACGTGAAAAAAGTGGTTAACATTTTCTTACAAAATCATTTACAAAGTTACTTACAAGATCTATCAATCTACAAATGATCTACCGAAGGAGAGAAAAACTCCATAAGCAACAATCCTTGCTGGTCCTTGTTTTGTGATTATGTTGTTACTGATAAGTTTATTAAATAAAGGATCAATACATGGTTCAACAATTGTATTCACAAGTATAGAATGAAAATTACCGACTCATTACAAATTCGAAAATAAGCCACGGCCTATATTTTAGCGCGTCTTCTTAAATACAATTTAGAAATCGACTCAGAAATATGGACATCAAGAATGGATAAGAGCGAAACTATACATATACACTAATAATGGCTTTGATTATATATAAATTTCCAAAGTGTACATTTTGTAATTTATGCACGTTGGATTTGACTTTACTTATCACAGACTTAAATATACATCTTACAATGCGACAGTACTAACAGATCAAGAATCTGACGCCATTTTGAATTCGCGACAGAATACGCTTAGTCCAGGACTCACGGTAATAATTAAGTAACTTTTAAATTTCCAAATGCTCGTTATCAAATCAATATCACATATAAATCATTTATGCAAGTTCATGACTCGAGAAACCCAGGGGGTCGTACCATTTTATCTAGATGTGTAGGAAATATGTGGTTTGAATTTCGCACCTGAATAAACAGGTGCTACTTTCAGTATTGAGTGGTCCTGAATGGTTCCATCAAAAAGACCGAAATTGCATGCATAAAATATTGTCTCTATTTTTTTAGTTATAAAAATGTAAGTTCTCATATCATTCTTTTTATTAAAATCTTAATTTTCATTCTCAATCATTTACGGCTCTCCAAACCCATACATCATTTATTTTACGTTCACCCATATCAAGACTAGTTTCCATTTTTGCATTTAGTTAGTAACGCGAGTCCTATATTTACACTTGATTTAAATGACAAACCTTTATACAGTAGTAGAGTACATAAGTAAAGAGTGTAGTTGTCAGAGACAACAGTAGTGTATATTAAATCATATCGGAGGTCCATGTGTACCAACATCAACAATGGCGCCTTTCAGGCAACACTTAATTATTTTGAAATTCATTTCAGAAAATCATCCAAAATATTAAAATCGTCTCATAAAAGAGGTACTTTATTTGCTATCACCCTTCATCAATCTTCAAATTACCTCAGAATATATATAATGTAAAACTAAAGTATGGTAGGCACAAGATAAATAAAATACAAAATATGAAGTTCCAAAATTTTCATTAAATGAAATTGGTGGAACAGAAAATCACGAGCGGTCATCACCATTATGCATGGTTTTAGACACAAAAGTAATCAAAATCTGAAGCATAGTGTATCAAAACATAGCTAGGCCATGTCAAATTAATGTATCAAAGCATAGCTAGGCCATGTCAAATTGATGTATCAAAACATAGCTAGACCATGTCAAATTAATGTATCAAAACATAGCTAGGCCATGTCAAATTAATGTATCAAAGCATAGCTAGGCCATGTCAAATTGATGTATCAAAACATAGCTAGACCATGTCAAATTAATGTATCAAAGCATAGCTAGGCCATGTCAAATTAATGTATCAAAGCATAGCTAGGCCATGTCAAATTGATGTATCAAAACATAGCTAGGCCATGTCAAATTAATGTATCAAAGCATAGCTAGGCCATGTCAAATTAATGTATCAAAGCATAGCTAGGCCATGTCAAATTGATGTATCAAAACATAGCTAGACCATGTCAAATTAATGTATCAAAGCATAGCTAGGCCATGTCAAATTGATGTATCAAAACATAGCTAGACCATGTCAAATTGATGACCATAACTACTCGATCAATGATAGTCTGGCTTATATTATATGGATGGTTGTAAATTGTGCGCTCTCATTCAGTCAAATGGGACTCAAAATAGGATACAAAATGAAGTAGTCAATTGAATCTATTTTAAATGCTTATTTTTGGTAACATTATAGCTCAGATTTTATTTTTTTATATACTTAGAGCAATTTTTATCATTTAATGTGTACCTAATTTAACTTTATATTTTCTCAAGAAACATTCATTAAACGACACGATTTGGTATCTCGACATAGCGATCACTCTGGCATCCGTCCGTGTGCGTGTAAGTACGTCCGTTCGTAAGTCCGTCACAGGCGTGATTACCTCAGTATTAAAGTTTAGATTAACTTCATTGATGACGGGCGTGTTTGCTTTTGTCTTCTTCTGCTTAGTTAAATACATGGCATGGTAAGAAAAATGGGATATCTTCTTAGCCAAGATATTCTCAAGTGCAAAACTAGACCAAACTCTCAATTACGGCGTGTTGTGTGTCAGTCATGTGACATCAGTGGCGTAGCTTGGGTAGGGCGGGGGGGGGGGCAGTTGTCTCTGGGCGCCATTTGCCAGGGGCGCCAAAATGAGGAAAATACAACTATTCGTTATCTCAGATGCACTCGAAGGGGGCGCCAAGTTTATGTTTTGTCCCCGGGCGCTAAGTACGGGGGCGCCAAGTTTATGTTTTGTCCCCGGGCGCTAAGTACCCTCGCTATGCCACTGTGTGACATTAGCTAAGAAGATCATCAGATTTTTAAATGAGTCTAACTTTGCACATGAAGATATTTTTATGACCGTAACGCAAATTGACCAGTGAGTTGACATTAGCCAATCAGACGTAAGATTACTTTTGCCGAACCTGTGCTGAATATGAAAAGAATATTTGTCACAATCTCAGGAACTATTATTTTTAAAAAATGATGAAAATGACTGCGACAAAGTAATTCTTATATTACATGCTTATAAATTTTATAACTTCAAGTACAACTTGTATTTCACTACTTGTAAAACTTACCTCTAAAATTGTACGATCATAACATCCATTTTTATATCAGTACATGTATCATTGGTACAAAGTTTACTTATTTCCATAGCGAATTAAACTGCAAAAGTCTACTGACAAGGTTCAATGACACTGTAGGATTACGGAATGTCGCGATAATCAACGCAGATGAAGAATATATACGTAATACTGACGTTAAAATGTCGTACATTACATGCAGCATTCACCCAAAGCGTCGTGCTTGGAACGTTTAGTTCCTTAATATCAATTATTTTCTTTTAAGATTTGTTTGTATTAAGTGTGCATGTGGCGAAATAAAAGAACAAACAACTATCATTCCACATACCATATTCCTTAACTTTTAAAACATACCGTTGAAATGCCTCGAAACATAACGAGTTATTTAAACAATTCCTTTTGTTTCTAGTTTTGTTTCTTTAGGGTGTATGTTGTAATGTGAGAAATTTTTCTTATCATATCATAAACCATATTCCTTAATTTTTTATGCAACTTCAGTGAAAACACGTCAATCAATTTAAAAAGAAGAGAAGGATTGATATTGATAGTGGTTGTCTTAAAAAAAAGTAATACATAGGAAAGTCATCTGTGCTCAGTGAGTGTAATTTGATTAAACTCTCCAGTAGAATGATTACTGAAGCTTTACAGATTAAAACATTCCTACACCACATGAATCCAGATTAAAGTAACTAAGCGTACTTATCCAGGCACAAAGCGCACCCATTTGCGTACAGTATATACCCTGACCTGCGGTACATTATATGACAAAAGATCGAGATCTATGCGGCTTGTAGTTGGGTGCGCGTTATACATAGACGAATACAGCACATGATTCCTTATTACCGCCTTGTTTACCCCATATACAAACGGTCATTAAGATTAGTCTGAAATTGAATATCAAATATAATGCGCATATCAAAAGTTATCAGAACTGCACGAGATTTTACAAATTAAATATATTTACATCTGCAGAGGGTATGAAAACATTTTATCATTTTACACGTATAAAAAATACAAATTGTGAAAAATTATTAATTGTTTGGTCTGAATATAAATGCATCTTGAAATCACACTTGCATTCATACAGATCGAACTATGCCTACATGTCTTCCGCATATACATACGTATCTGCTTTACAGTTAAATGCGGGGTATGTACACTACATATTGCACACAATAAAACACAAATACAACTCAGTTGCAACTTTCAAGACATTTGTTGCCGGTCATAATTTTGTTAACAATAAGACGAAATTTACCAGTTAAGTATCACACAGAAAATATACCTTTTACGAGCCATGACAAGATACGTACATTATTTACCTTTTAGATTCTTATAAGAGGGAAAGCGTGGTAGTTCAAGTGGTAGAGCGTCAGACATGTAATCTAAGTGCTGAGGGTTCGATACCACCGGGTGGGCTGCCTCCGCGTGGCCTTGAGAAAGCTCCCAACTCCTCGGCATAATATAGCTAATAATGTGTTGAACGTGCAGTTTAAATCCGAACAACCAGTAGTAAGGGGTTAGACAGTTATACACCACTTTACATTACCAAAAAAAAAAAGAATTTGCCATCTCGTATCCGCATACAATATCATTATTGTATCACTCCCGTTTCATTCAAAACAAACATATCCCAAGTCCTTAGACCATATTTATATATCAGGGCTGAAACACTCATAGCATTTTGAAGAAAAAAGTACACTTGATGCTTTAGACCCAAACGATAATCGCATAATTGTAACAAAAGAATACAACGCAAAATAATTCGAAAAATGTCAGGGCATAAATAACGGCACAAAGATACATGTGATAGATTTGTCAGTCTTTTGTAGCGCTAATAATAAGATTTCATAAGCGTAACCTAAGAGCAACAATCTCAGTATTAAGACATAACGAGAATTTCTTTACAAGTTTGGATGGAGAGAAAGTGTTTTCAGATCTAGTTTTGTTACAAACTAACATGAAATATGATATCCTGCAACACTTTAGAGATTACGTTCAATGATGATAACAACGAGATAAACATTATCAACTCTGCCAGCAAGATTGTTTAAAGATTACGGTAAGATAAAGTAATAAATTGTATATTTGATGTTTATAAATATAGAAAAAGTACTCGGCAAAATTTACAACACAACTTAAAGATCTCGTAAGCTTTACACAGTCAATCTACAAAACGATTCGACAAAAGCAAAAGAAGAATTTATGAAAAACAAACTTCGATTTAAAACGGCATATGGTGACACTGTAAATAAAGAAGCTGTGTTTTGAATCACCAATAGGAATGGCCAACTCTGAAAGCATTCACACGCTGAAAAGGATTGACGAAACTCTGCAAAATGAAAAAAGGTTCCCATTGTAGATGGAAATCTTGCTGGCTTGTTGATAACGCCCAGGACAATTTTTCAAACGTGAAGTATTATCTACAAGTTTTTATACCGTTTAAAATAAATGACAACAGCAGCAAAGCCAACAAAAGACCGTAAATATTAAAAATATATTTATTACTATCCTCAAGGTAGAGTTGCTTACATAAAATCAACCAAATGTGGGAACAGGTTTGCAAACATCTTTCCATAGGTTTGCAAAGATGTCTCCATAGGTTCTTAGGTATCTGTATTGGTAGCATTTGTACAGCAGTAGGTTAGTGGGCTACGTTTCTAGTATTTGTTGCATGGTGGGAACACGTTACCTTATGTGAGGGTTAACAAATGATTGAGTTTGTATACCTACATTTTCTTTCAAAAAATCTTTATTCTATTCTTTCACAAAACCAAAAACTCTACTTTGTTTTAAGAGTGAGCTAATTTTTAAAAACTCCTTTCCATTTCTGATGGCAATACGTAAATTTACCGTTTAAACCTTCCCTTGGAAACAATATAAATTTCGCCATCTCCACCTCTGAATGCAGTTTTGGCATATTTATCGATAAAATTATCACTAGCATTATTAGAAATTTACATGTGTTTTTTTTTTTTTTGAAGCAAATTTTTTAAACTTTCAAGTCTGGATTATTAAGAAGTTGTGAAAAGGTCCGTTTACATGTTCCTCAAAATTTATGTAAATATTTTCGATATGACTGATTAAAGTCATATTTAGTTATACAACATTAAAGTAACTGTTGACACATAATAGTTATGGTGCTCGCGTAACGATTTAATGACGAAGTGACAAAAGTGGTGAGCAATGCTTTTCTTTTGGGTTGCGATAGATCTTTCATCGGATCTATCTAAACTCTCAGTTTATTCATATCAGCATATGCCCTTTCTCAGAAATTTAGGTTTTTTACTGATCTCAGCTGAAGGTTCGCGTACCACTGGCAGCGAAACCATTTCATTGTCTCAACAAATATGTGACTGTTAAGATTCTAAGCCAACTTCTCTACAGATTGAACCATGAACAAAAAATATATACAAACCTAACATTTCATTTTACTGCCAATTCCTTACCAACTTTAATTAAAATAAGAACGAAATCTTTGTTTAATGAGAATATTGATTTTTACCTCTTCATCAGTATTAATGTTTTATAACAAGCGCATAGATAAAGAGATGTCCGTCATAACAGGACACGGTATGAATGAATATTAGACAATGTCTTGGCTATCTGCAACTGAAGCTGCATTCGTTATTTGCAACCCTCTATATTTACCAGTTATGTGATTGTGGTTTCTAAATCTAAATGTTTTTTTTTCTCATCTTCAACACCATAGGTCTTGCATTTTCGGCCTTAATTCGTCGCAGACTATCTGTATGATTCTAAAAAGCGAATACCATCAGTACCTCTGGAAATGACTGGTCTGTAATATTAATGAACTGACCTTAAGTATCAACAAAACCCCGATCGAATGTATTTTTGTGTTGCATTGTCAAATTTTGCTGTTGCTGCTCTGTCACGTCTTGCCTTTAACAACGAGTTTCCGACGTCCAGAATATATCTGACTGCTGCATAGTGGTATTAGAACTTTGTGGTAAAATTATACTTTTAAAATAACAATAAACAATATATGGAACTTTTATCTCAATCTGACAATTTTAAAATTTTACAAGTGATTCCTCTTCAGGCATTATATGGAGTTGTCTACACGTTGTCTTTTGTGTTCTAGTAACTTTTCTGGCCTTTAAACTGATATAATTCTTCCAGGCATGTTTGTTTACTTATGATGAGACCAGTTTTCATAACTTTTCTATTCCAACGTAATGGTACCTTCCAGATTTTACCTGTTATGGCCATCACTTCCAGCGAATATTATCAACATGTCAGCATTAGTTGAACCAACGACAGTCTCTATCTAAACTGTATTTTGATGGTCTATATGCACGATCTGATGGCGTAATTAACATCGATGGTCTATATGCACGATCTGTTGGCGTAATTAACATTGATGGTCTATATGCACGATCTGTTGGCGTAATTAACATTGATTCTATGGCATAAAATAAATAATTATCATCCGTATTTTGATTTTCAATTATACATGGTTGTTTTGCTTATAATCCATTCAGGAACATCTATATATTCAATTTCTCGGAGTGGCTGATATATGTCTATGTGTAATGTCAAATACTGAAGCCATTCAAATATCCATGTTGTTTTATTGGCTTAATCGTAATCCCTGCCCAAGATTGGTATGTCAAATGCCAAACTATTACTTTCAATGATATCATCCATTTAACCTTTTTACTATATATTCACAAGTCTTGTTCCATATTAAAAATTTCTGCACTCAACGTTTTCTAATTCTTGAGTTGGCCGTGTAATAAGTCTGATTGTTAATTCTAGCTGTACTTCTAAGGAACCAACTTGTCTGCAATTCCAAATTACAGATGTCACTAAATACAATTCAACGTCATTGCAAATTTTAACAAATCTTGATTGTTTGCGGTATGCAAATCTGTTTTGCGTTAAAACAATTTAAAAATGAATCTTTAAGTCTTAAAGTTATGGTTCTTTTTAAATTTGCCAATCTAAACAGGTCGCGTTCGAAAACTCAATGAATAATCCAAAATGGATGGTACCGAACAATATGTTTTAGCAAATATTCAATACTCTGTGCCGTGACAAATGTAAACATGTGGAAGTATTTGCAAGGTGCGTATTCGCCATCAAAATGGCCGAAGTTAGACGATACAGAGTACAGAGAGAGAGAGAGAGAGAGAGAGAGAGAGAGAGAGAGAGAGAGAGCAAATATGATCACGAGAAGAGATTAAAACAGTACCGGAAATGCTAGGCAAATTAACACAAATGGGTTAAGTACAACCCAAAAAAATCTTGTGATGGAGTGTACTTACTGAACTGAGTATTTGGAAAAATATGAAAGTGTGTGGTGTACATTATCCATTGATGGCCGTAAAACTTTCATAAATCGTCCCTGGAATCCCATAATACAAGCTCCCTACACATACTGACAGAAGGATAAGTTTAATCAAAACAGAAATTTGGTTCCTCAGAAATAGAGGAAATTGTGACGTCTTTGAACAAAAGCATCTTGATGAAGCTTGAACATAACTTATCGTGAGTATTGTTCGTGAAATACAGTGTTATTGTTTTGAGTTAATACCAATAAATAATAAGTGTTGAATCTGAAACTGAACTGGCTTCTGTGTTAATTTTAGCAGGATCAGTGAAATTTACACAGGATCTGCAAACAATTTATTACGGTGACCCTGTTGGCTAGTGAACCAAAAAAAAAAAAATCATAATTTAAAGCCTTGTTATGGTTAGAGACCTGTGGTGCATTTAGCTGTGTTGAGAAAAATATAAATAGAGTGGCTCAGGAATGTTACCGTACACAGTCACGAGGTTTTAAATTTTGTTTCCAAAACTTTTTTGTGGCCTAGAAATATTCCCATGTTAGGATACAATAGTTTCATTGTTTAAATTTTAAGAAGCCAAGACCACTAGCTTCTTACTACTTCAACTGACCAACAATGTTACATGGCGTTATATTTAATCACGCTATACTGACTTATTATTATTATTATTATTATTATTATTATTATTATTATTATTAAGTAATTTCTGTTATACTTCCAGAATACAGATAAAAATATGAATATAAATTGCATGTACGACGAAAAATTGTATTGAGCTGTCGCCCATTTGTATCCATGGCTATATGCATGCTTAGGGTTTAATTGCAGGTCTGTCTAATACATTGGCTATATGGTGCAGATTAAAAAGTAAGTTGTAAAAACGTAAATATGAAGAATCGCAACCAAACAAAATCGGAAGATAAACCTTACCAAACAAATGTAAACATGTAGTACACGGTAATATCAGATAACAGGTATAAATCTGTGGTACTTGTTGTTTTATCCATTCCAAAATGCAATAATTCCTTTCGTGGGAGGAAAAAATTTCATTTTATTATGCTCCCTTAAATATATTTGACGTTCCTTAAGGATATTTCGCTGCTATTCATTACCATAAATGCATATTTATACATATTCGACTTCAAACCAAAATAGTCAACCTGAAATATGAACAGTTACAGTACAAAGTATGGTCAAAATTAGCATGTAAACAATTCGTACAGACAACGTATTTCCATTAGATGTTTTACTTCCATTAGATGTGTTACTTCCAGTTCCCTTCCACTTAGTCCAACGGTCCTTTGGATTAGACGAAGAATCCGGACTGTACTCAGGGCTAATTGTGTCACAATATGGCGGCATCAGGCCCGTCAGGAGATTATATACTAGACTGGCGGGCTCCTGCCCACAGCGTTTCTCTACAATGTCGGTAAGGCAGTTTCTGGCTACGCCATGAAACCTACAAACACAAGGGCTAATTATAAATTGGGCCTCAGATAAAACAAAACAAATAAAATAAAATAAGTTACATTATTTAAAAAAATGATTTGTTGTTAATGAATAACTGTATACGAATCTTAGTATATAAACGCTGAGATATGCTCATCGAATTAACGGATAATGCTGTATTCATTTGCATTTCTATCTCTTTGAAACCAGCGATTTTCATTTTGAAAAAAATCCCACTGATTGAAAGAAGATTCCCATGTATATCATTACAATTCTCAAATACTGGATGAAAAATGTGAAAGTGCTACATAATTCCAATTTTACATGTTACGTAGCCAACTTTTCTCCTTGGCATACTCAGCTGGGCAAGATGGACTCCGGCCACTCTTTTTTGCGCAACGACTAACACCTAGCTGACGATCGAAATGACTAGTGGTCCACTTGATTTTGTTGTGCGATTGAGCCGAGCTGTTGCAAAGTGTAAAATGTACATACTCGATGTTGAAGATGCGGCCACTTTTACGGTGCATATATTTCAGCCTATGTGATGCATGCGCCGATGGTCTAGTTAGTGAAGGGTTTGCGCGCATGAGTGTGTGTTTCAAGAAAAAAAAGAAGAGCCCTTGATTTTTAAAGCCCTGCATGGCAACGGGTATGTTAGTACTTAGACACCATTTTTATGAGTAACATTAATAGAAGGATGTAAAGTTAGACTCCAATGTGCTAATGAAAACCACATGCCTTGTAATCTTAAATTCCATCTAACTATTTTAGCAAATTTACGACTACCACAAGTAACTGTAAATCTTCAAGTCACGTCTGGGATATATATCGTAAAATATAAGATGCCTTTCAGTAGAAGACAAACATAATTACACTAACAATATTATATCTGAATTACAGTTCATATCTTACCTGCACGATCCCGTTATTAGCACATCCATCGTTGCTCCAGCAACCAACTTTTGTTGAAAACTTGTTCTAGCAGGTTCTGTGCATACTGCAACGTCGGTATGGTGTTTACTAATACAATCAACATTTTTCTCATACACTGAAAATGCAGTAAATGATAAATTTTGTAAGTCACCTCAACTTGAATTGAGCTATTAAGCAAGCACGACTAAGTTTGCATTTGCAAGGCAGGCGAAATATGTACGTAGGATAGCATCTGTCCTGGTTAGAGAAATATTTGTAAATAATCTTATCTTGTGCATATATTGTATGCACAATTCAAGAGTTAACAGTTGTATTCCCAAGTTCAAGCCTCACTGTTGTGAACTTTATTATACCGTAGTCAACCATCTACATCCTAAGCGAGATACAAATTTGAAAGGTCGATCTTATTTAAAACGAAAGGAAAGTACTTTTTAAAGGCTAAGCGAAAGTTTTTGATTACTTGTAAGATTCAAACTGGGACTGATAGTGCCAACAGAGAATCATTCAAACAACTTTCATTCAACTCTTTCCAATGTTGTTATTATTGTTCGTCCTTTGAATTCAAAGATTACAATGGCACCACTAACTGGTTTGGTTTCTGCGAGTACATGAATGGCTAATCCAGCCAATTTATGTTCTGAGCTGTCTGTGGCACACTTGATAGGAGATGCCACTTTGGTTCGCTTAATCGATAGAGGACGTGTTGTAGTTCTGAGACGTCCACTGCTCGTACCTCTACAATTCTCCTTCTGTTCAAAGTCTGTAGCTTCAGTGTGGATGAGACTCCGCCAGGTGGAGCGATCCTGTGCGAGATCTTCCCAAGATTCAGGATCAATAATGAAGTGTTTCAGGGATGATTTGAAGGAATCTTCTAAGCGTTTCTTCCGACCTGAGATCGCTTTCCCTCCTTCAGCTTGCAGGAGAAGCTCTTCTGCTCTTGTCGCACTTCTGCTATCATGGTGGAATGGCCTCCCCATCTCAACTATGATTTCATCAGCAGAGTGTGGATGCTTCGAATGACTGCCCATTTTAGAAGCTCGGTGACTGGGATCCTGTTGTGCCATCTTATCCTCATCAGTTACCTCTGGCAGCCAGGTTTCGCGTACATACAGCAGGGGCGGCAACACCATGGCTTTGTAGACCTTACTTTTTGTTTGTAGACTGATCCCTCCGCGCTCCCCAACATTTGCACGGAGTCTGCCAAAGGCCACATTTGCTTGAGCAGTTCTGGTGTGTGTATGTGTGAGTGTGTGTTTGTGTGTGTGATTTGGATTTTTAACGTAGCTTTAACATATTTTCAGTCATATCGCTACGATGTCTGCAGTGTGGCAGTTTATAGTGAGGTCTAGCACTGGGGCATCACGCCGCAGACATGTAGCATCATGTCCCACCCAGTCACATTATCCTGACACCAGGCCAACCAGTCCTAACACTAACCTCTTAATGCTGAGCGCCAAGCGAGGCAGCTGTTGGTACCATTTTGTAAGTCTTTGGTATGACTCAGTCGGGGATCGAAACCCACACCTCCCGCATCCGAGGCGGACGCGCTAACCACTAGGCGACCGCTCCGGTCGAGCAATTCTGGCGTTGGTTTGATCATCGATGGGGACTGAACGCGACAGTGTGCTGCCGATATAGGTGAACTTGTCCACTGCTACGTGCGTTTGATCATTTACTGTGATGGCATGTAAGGCTTTACTGGTGCAGGTTGGTTCATCATCTTTGTCTCCTTTATAATGATTATTAGACCGAAATTGTCAAAAGCTGAAGAGAAATGGTTAATACTGTGTTACATATCAGACTCGGGGTTTTCATTCAGCGAACATTCGTCAGCAAATAGGAGATCACTAACATTCATTTCCTCTAACTTCGTCCTCGCCTGTAGTCTCCTCAGATTAAAGAGCTTGCCACCAGTCCGGTATCTAATGTCGATCTCAGAATCATAGTCACGGAAGGCATCCATAAGCATAGCTGAAAACATCATAGTAAAGAGATCTGGGGCCAACATACAGCCCTGTTTGACTCCAGTGTGACTGAGATCGGTTCAGATGACTCGCCGTCATCCACAACATGAGCGAGCATACCATCATGGAACAATATGAACCACACATAGTTTGCTGTATATAAAGTGCTCGAGGTACGAGTTGAAACTCGATGGCCAAATTCAAAGGTTTAGAGCCTCTCCCGAATGCTATGGCAAATGTGTGCACACACCGAACCATGCATGAAGGCTATTAGGTACGGACAACAGACGAAAAAACTCTCGATTAGCTCTCCTGGTCTATGACCATTTAGCTAATAATCGCACAGGTCAAGTCTGGAAGAAAGGTCTTGATCATGTAGAAATACATATTAAAGCTTTTGAGATAGCTGTTACGTTCCTGTTGGTATTTTGTGTGCTTATGAAAAGGATTTAGATGAGTTAGTCATATCGTGACCATCTATTGTTGAAATTGCTCAAATATTTACAATAAAATAGGTTTCAGACTTACAGTACAGCTTCTTTATGATTAGTATGCAACCGACCAATCTTGGCAGCGAAAGGAACGGGAAATAAGTGCCAAAAAGTTTTAAATAAAACTTTATTGGCAATAATTCACCCTTGAATTGCTAAACTTTATGCCAGGTACTAACAGCATTTTTGATGTTATAGTGAATTTCCTAATAATATTGTAAAACACTACATTTGTATATTTAAGCTCCCCTCGCGCATTTTATTATCAAACATAGATCAATCCTAGGCCTGTGAAAAAAAAAAAAAAATCAAAGACCACATAGATGGGATATAGAATATAAGGTAAATTTTCTGAGCTTTATATCGCTGTTTTCTTGCTTTGAAATGTATACATTTTCTGCTGTGGCCAACGGAGACCAGCAGAAGACTGGTTTACTAATTCCTAAAAATATGGATAAACACGTGGAAGACGATTTCGTTAATCTGGCAATTAAAACATGCAATCCCAAACATTTTGCACGCCATTAATTAAACCTCTCGGAGCATATGCGCGGTCCAAAATTTAACGCACCAACTGACACTGAGTAAAAGTTTTCAACAACCCACACAGACAGGATATCATTTGGAATGCAGATATGTTAGAATCCAACAAGTTTTCCGGGCAAGTTACCCTGGCATTAATTTATGCGTATCTTCTTTAGATACAACTGTTTAACACAACAAACCATTTAGTACAGGTGATAGTCGTTATCATGTAATGTCATACTCCGTGCTATTTTTCAGCTGTCTCTATCTTTAAAAATTATTAGTGATTGAAAATGTTACAAAAAAGTTACGTACGATACATATAAATCAAAATCGTCAACATTTATAAAGAAAAACAACACATGCCTTTTCAAAACACAAAACGATAATCCTGGTTCATTTTAGAAACCTGAAAACCAATGCGCATATTTTGAATATTTTGCAGGTGATTTTGGCAGTGTGTTATCCCGGACGACTATGCCTTATGATTAATTCGTTGTGATGACACACCTCTAAAATTATGGCAGAAGTATTCTACAGTCTCCAGAAGTTTTTGCTTGTTAATCAGCCTTTGAAGAATCTGTTCCTGCTCTGTTGTTCCCTGACATTGGTCCATTATTTTCTGTATACAGTCTGCACAGTCATGTAACTTCGACGTCCTAGAAAATAGAGTAAAACAATGAACCGCTTGATATGTTGTCTTTATGCAGTATGAAATAATCGTGTCTTTACCGTGCACACGTGAAACTCAATATACATGTTGCAGTTTTTCAGATTCTGAACGTACTGGCTATTTTAAATGAACATCCCTGTGCTCATATAAGTTCGACGTCCCAAAATGTAAAGAGTATATTCTAAAGCATACAAAATGTAACTATATTTAAGTTATAATATATACGCTTTACTTTTTACGCTTTATTTCTTTCCAAATTGGACTTAACCTGAGTGTATCTGTACAATCTAATGATCAAAGTTATCTTTTGTATCTGCATACAAAAGCTATTAATACGCGTGTAAATGGATCTTTTGGCTTATGCGTAGTTTCGTGGCTTTTCAGCTGGTTTTCTTAACTTCTCTGCTTCGATGTGTGACACAGGTTCTTAATTATAAAACTTTACCATCTACATTTTAACACGTAACTGAGGTATAAATTGAATTAAACGAAGTACGCAACGAAAGAAACTTTAAGACAATGCTGAAGTTTTCTTTCTAATGTCAGAGTTGGAATGTACAAAGTATGCCGCATATGTCAGTTAGTTTGATTTAAAATGACGCGTCTGAAGAATTGTTTCGTTGGGTGTGCTTATGTTTACGTAATTCATATCTACGTAAAATAACTGTTCCGGCAACGTGATGAATGTAACTTAACGGAATCGATCATTCGTGGCTTTCCGTCGATGTTGTTCCTGTAATTTGTCTTTCTTACATAAAAAGAAAGTTTCATGATCCCTTGAAACAGTTCGATTTCGGTTTGACTAGCAAAGTTGAATACTGGATCCCGTATTTTGGGATACTTTTAACTGGGTTTGATGTATGAACCGTAATTGTTGTAAATTTTGTGGCAATGAAACTCGCTTAGGAGCAGTTGAACAAACGGACTCGACTGTTAAAATTGTCTTGTAAGAGATGCATCTATAAAATTCAACATCAGTGATATTGACTGTAATCCTGCATTCAATATGTAATTCGTACACATAATGGGTTTATTTTCTTGTGTATATTCGGCAGCTTTAACAGAGTGCCTGTGTTTAATCTCTGTCGAAACAACACCATGATGAAACAAATAGTTTCTGTATTACATCGTATATCGTAATCAACTGTTGCTTTAATAACACTGACTGAGAAAATCCATTGAGAAAATATCTCTGTTCAAAACCAGTGAGCGGGCACTAGCTCAATTAGGTTATAATTGTGTGATGAAAAAAAAAAAACTAATGGCAAAAATAAAATGAACAGTGACTAGAACAATTACAAGGCGAAAATATACTCATGAAAAAGTCAAATGAAAATTCACCTAAAGCCCAAATTGTATTATACATTCAAGGTACGCATGTCTGTATGTAACGAGTTTAACGGCACATCAGCACAATCCTGGCTATATAATGCCGAGTAAAAGAAGCTTTATTGTATTCTTGATATGCTGGATAAGTAACATGCAATGGTAATGCGCTCGCTTTGCACTTCTGAAGTCTCTATGTTAAATTTCCGATTTTTCACGTTTAATTGGTCACCATGCGCGACGTGGTTTTTCTGCGTGTTCTCCGGTTTGTACACCTGAAAAGACACCACTTCGCTAAAATATGACCTGTCTATACTATTTTATAATGTTTTCGAAACTTGTTTTGCAAGCGAAAAAATGTAGATAAAGTTAAAATCTAGAACAGATAGAGGTCGTGCCCGACGTCAAATCGGCACCACACATAACATTATTAATTCAAACAAGTTTGGACCCAAATGAAGAGGGCATCTGGACACGTGCACTCAGTCATTATGTGAATTACGTTGCAACAGCACCAAAGGCATGGTGAATGTTCCTCATACTGCCAAGGATTAAATGCAGAATTTGTGAGTACATTAAACTATAACTATCAGAACAATCATATTACTTGAAACCGAAAAGATAGCAAATAACAGGTTGCACCAAGAATGGCTCATTTACTCTCCACAAGTTCATATTGATTTAGCTGTTTACTGTTGCCAATATCGATAATATGGCATATTTTCCCAGTTACACAATGTATGATCATTTTGAATATAGCAAGAAAGGGGCGGATTAGTTGCGTCTTATCTTTAAAAGACTGGTACAACAAGCGTCCTGTTTGTAAACAATATACCGAGCGCAACGCGCATCCTGTGTAATGTTCTTTCTTTTGAACCATTTACCGATTTATGGTTCATCAATCCAAAACAAATTAACTGATAAACCGATTTAAACGACAACGAAGCCCTTCATCTAAATGAAATTTTGGTACCGTCCTCGGAGTCGTTCATTTTAAACCCTAATTCGACCCTTCTACATTTTGTCTTGCAGAAAAAAACTTACAAGGCAACAAAAAAAAAAAAAAAAAAAAAAAAAATCAAAAAGACAAAGTAGAAGTTCTCTACAAGGACAAATGCTTGTATATATCAATCCTCCCCAAGTTTTCATATTTCTCACTATTTCTGATACTAAAACGACCAGGGTTAATAACTGTACATGGAGAAATAAAAGTAAAAAAAAGATATGTTGAAGGTCACAGCGCACAAACTGACCTTCCTCACAATGTTCCATGCAACGTAGTGGAATGACGCTAGTGGGATTTTTACAACTCGTTTGGAACTGGTTTTAAAGGTCTTCTGTATATGCTTTTTGTTTCTTTTTATCTCACAATGATCTAAAGCAAAAACGTTATTTTTATTATTACTGTTGCTGTTGTTGTTATGCAGTCGAAGTCAATGTTCAAGTTGTACTATCATTTAAATTTTTCTCGTGTCTTCACAACGTAAGTATCTGTCACACTGGGCATGCAGACAAACTGTATCTAAATGTAGTATTTGTTGGCGCTTCAATAATCAGCTGGAAAGGAAAAGACCGCAAAAACAGCGACAGATATACTAGGGTAGGTAAAGGGGCGGTAACCATCCGATCCGGTTAAAGTTTACCTTCTTTACATCATTTACTGAGTTGTCCACCAAACTTAGAATCTTTTTGTCAGTTCAAACAATTAGTTTGCTTGACTTACCCCTTCTATTTGGCACGTAGACACCTTATAATAATTGTGTCAGCATATTTAAATCAAGGCCTATTGACATCCTTTTCACGTCGCTTATTACCTGCATGTTTCCCGCGTGTTATGGACTCTGCTGGTATGATGGCGGGGAACCCCGAAGCTGCTTTCCGTACTCCAGTTGGGCAAGATGGATGATGTACACAACTGCACCTTGTGTAGGGCATTGTGAGGACACTGAGCACTGGCCACTGTCAACACTGAAAGAAAAAGGCCTACTATTGTAAGAATCTCATGCAACTGACATAAGGATGGTAATACCGAAATTTTAGCATGCCGGACGACGCACTGAATTCTTCGGGAATAAGGGACGGACTATTCAATTTATGGGGCTTGAAGGGTGTCTTTTAAACCGAGGTACTATTGGTTTCATTTACCTCAAGATATTTATATTTTTCAAGTTATCTGGAGGTTGGAATAATTGTAATCCCCCCCCAAAAAAAAAAATAAAATAGTCGTTCCCTAATTAATTATAGAAGAGATTTGCACTGCATAAGCAAGGAGCTTTTATCCTTGATCGATATGCTTCTTCACAATTATTGCCGTTTTTTTTGCATAACGTTCAAGTAAAATGCAGTTTCTTAAAGTAACGCATTGGTTATTTTCCTTAACAGTTGCCCTAAATGACTTAGATAGCTGTGAATTGGACTAACGAGTTATAAGAATTACTGTGACACAAGGACGTGTACAACGAAATTAAAACAGCGAAATAACATAACTTTTAAATGCAGCACAAATAGTTGTGTGGAAAGATGGACCAGCAAGCTATTGTTCATATGTCAATAGTTTTCTAATATCAAAATATGTATTCCCTATTAAAGGACATCAGTTTGCTGCCCTATGGATACGGCTGAAAATTATCCAGAAAATCCAAAAGGCGCCGTTGTAATTATGAAGGCGTACCAGCCGAAACAACAGAAAACAACCACAAGTCTTTTAAAGGATATTTAACTTAATTCGTGAACAGAAATTTGGTTAATGGGACAGGCGTTCATGGATGGTCTTCATTGTCAGTCTTCTTCCCACTCTAAAATCCTACACCACATTGTGTTTCTTGCCATATGACATGAACTTAAAATTCAAATAACCAAATAGCCTAATTTTGAGTTGGAATACCTCACCAAAGATAAATAAGTAGGTGGAACTGGGTAGTGCCAATGACAACCTTGACCTTTAATGTAACCGTCTATTAGAAATTATAGAGCCCTTAAATGGGGCGTACCGCACAAGAGACTGTACAACCTGGCACACAAATGAAATAGACCACGTGCGTGTAGACTATCACTTAACTTGGCTACTGTATAACTAGGTTTTCTTGAGTACCTGTTGAAGCACAAAATGGAGTCAGTTTATCAGACTACTTGAAGTTATATAACACTTAGTCACAAAAGGTTCCTACTTTTTTAAAGGTCCAAAAGGCTACGATGATATGTTACCATTTTCTAACTGTGTAACATCAGACGAATTTTGATGCGATACTGATCCATTTATTATTTGTAGGAACTGAAAGCAGGTTTCGAAAGAGGAATGCGTTAGACGTGCAGATCGGCGAATTAAGATGATGACTTAAAGGATTGAAACTAAACTTTAGGAAGGTCATTATACCACTGGCCTTTATTGTTAAAGTTCATGTGTAATTTACTACAATTCTGATGAAACGTGAAACTCGAATGCATCTGAATGTTTTGGGTTTGTTTGGTTTTTTTCACTTTAAAATATGCATAGATCAATAAACAACTAAGATCCTATACATATGACTATCTTATTCACTTAAATCCAACCAAAAATATGTATGTATGTATGTAAGTAGTTGTACGGTTTAACGCCATTTTTCAGCACAAGATAGGCTACACATGGCGGCTAGTATAAATAGTGGAGGAAGAACCTGGGAAAACCCCAGAAAGAACCACCGACCCACTAGAAGCTACTGGCAAACTTTCTCTCATACCATTGGCTGAACCCGAGACTCGAACCCACGCAGGCAAAGGTGAGATGGCAACGATCCGTAACGGTGAGCTCATTAGACCACTTGGGGCCCCTATGTATGTATGCATTTTTGTATGTATGTATGTATGTATGTATGTATGTATGTATGTATGTATGTATGTATGTATGCATGGGGTTTATAGTGCCAATTAAAAGTTGTTCTAAAACTGTAAGGAACTGCAAGAAAAAGCTTTATTAAGATATAAAGATTCAAAGATACAAGTAAAATATAAAAATCCTTACAATACAGTGCATAAACCCTCAAAAGTTCCAGATTTTATCTGGTGGTACGTCATCATAACGCTTCTTAACGGAGTTCGCGTTTAAAAAAATCCAACACATTTAGCGATTTCTACATTTTTTGAAAAGCAAATGTCTTGAACTATCATAAATCGATGGTATTAATTCTTTATTCTGTACAAATACTCTGGATGGGGATGTTCTTTTTTTTTTTTTTCCAGGGTGGATTTTTTTCAATTACATCCGGAAAACGTGATTTCAATCATATCTAGGACATAAGAAGAATCTTCCAAAACCTCAATAGTGTTGTAGCACTGTCATGTATCCCGGCAGCTTGGAGGGCAAAATGGATTATTTGTATTTGTTTTAAAGTAGTATTTCTCTGAGATCAATAAGACTGTGACTTCATGCAAGGGGTATACATTTTGAGACTTTACGGCAGTTTGGATGACTTCATATAAGGGGTATACATTTTGAGACTTTACGGCAGTTTGGATGACTTCATATAAGGGGTATACATTTTGAGACTTTACGGCAGTTTAGATGACTTCATATAAGAGGTACATATTTTGAAACCTAAAGGCAATTTGGACGACTTCATATACAAGGTATACATTTGGAGACTTGAAGGCAATTTGGATGATTTGATAT
Source organism: Megalonaias nervosa (assembly GCA_016617855.1). Classification (NCBI taxonomy): domain Eukaryota; kingdom Metazoa; phylum Mollusca; class Bivalvia; order Unionida; family Unionidae; genus Megalonaias; species Megalonaias nervosa. The sequence continues at coordinate 29,239 of JAECUM010010707.1, forward strand.
ACGAGGTATACATTTGGAGACTTGAAGGCAATTGGGATGATTTCATATGCGATGTATACATCTGGAGACTTGGAGGCAATTTGGATGATTTGATATACGAGGTATACATTTGGAGACTTGAAGGCAATTGGGATGATTTTATATACGATGTATACATTTGGAGACTTGAAGGCAATTTTGGATGACTTCGTGTAAGAGTTATATATTTTGAAACCTTACGGCAATTTAATGATTTCGTGTATGAGATAAACATTTTAAGACCTTAATACAGCCGAAGCTAAATGAAGTTTTGTATCCCGTCCCTGCGAAAATAAATTAACATGCTCATGGTTTTGCTGCTATTAGGGTACTGAGATTAACGATTTTCATGTCTATTTATGACCCTATTTTAAATTCAAGAATGTGAGAGAGAAATATATCTTTAAAGTATCTTTATACGAATTTCCTTGACAGTATTCCTGCCACTAAGTTTCAAAACTACTTATAGTCAAAACAATCTAATCAAATTCGAATCAAATAATGCCTACTCAGATAGGCCTGTCTTATAAAACAGTGTATTTGTCTAGAGTAAAGGATGCACTTTTAATGGTAAAGTCTGATAAAATCTGAATACAATTATGCACCAAAAGTGTAAAGAAACTGTTGTTGTTTCCATGATGGCACATTTCTCATTAGGTCACGTGATAACAAATTATGTAACATTCAAATAAACCAACAAACGATAAAATGAAACTAGCATGCTTGTAAATTAAAAATATTAAATCTTAGATAATAAGATCAATACTCAAACGAAACAGGAAACTATCAAAAGAAAGAAGCAAAATACGAATGAAACATGCAAATACCAAACGAAATAACGGCACTTAAAATAGAATAAAACTGAAATAAGTCAAGCGAGGCACAAACGAAACAAATAAATGTGCAAGAAAACTAAGAAAACTCCGATGAAATAATCGATGCCAAAGAACACAACGGCATCTGAAATAATGAGGTCAATACTCAAATAAGATAAATGAGGCACAAACAAAGCAGACAAATGTCAGAACAACAAAACACGAATGAAACAAACAAATGCTAAACGAAATAAACAGAATTTAAATGAAACAAACAAAAATCAAGCGGGATAAGCTAACGCAAAATGAAACACAGTTACAACAATTATGCTTCTTTTATTTCAGTTTTTCTCGATTTATCTGAAAGTTACTTATTTTGTTTAAATTTCATATTTTTGGCGGCTCTGGCTTTCCATATTGATCGTGCAGGAGTGAAATCGTGTAACTATCTCCCAATCATGACACGTGACCTCGAATTTATTTCAATAGTGAAGAATTGTTTTTCAAGATGGAGCCCTGGTAAATTATAAAAGAAATGCCAATGATAGCAATGTTTAACCACGGGTAATGTCAGACAAAATCAAAGCAGCCGAAAAGAGTACTTCCGCTGTGTGTGGTGCTCATTAAAACACAATACTTATTGTTCTAATTGGGGCGTAAGCTGAAGCGGAAACACAGATACCAACGACTATCTAGGGCAATTCAAGATACCACTTTAGTTCAGTTTTCTCTGACTGGGGCTATATGCCATTTGTTTAAAACAAGTAAAAACGTATGGCATTTGAGACATCTGGACGGTATAACAATGCATGATTTCAAAAATTGGTTAACTCCATCTATGATGAGCCTATCGCGAATGTTATCCGGCAAATATGTCCAGAAACAATTTGATTCACTTGTTAGTAAGTCTGATGTAACTGATCGCAATGTAAGCAAATAAGTAAAATAAAGAATGTTGACAGAAAAGAGTGCACCATTCGAAGAAAGCTGTTTAATTCAGTAGTATAATACTTGCTTGTTTGTTGGCTTAGTATCACACTTCTTTTGCTAATGCCGTTTATTTATTACGAGTCGTTTTTAACCAAAAATGCGGAATTTAGAACCAGCATATAAAGCCACTCACTGCTCAAAAGAACCAATTGTATACCTGTTGTTTATTTATTACGTGTCGTTTTTAACCACAAATGCGGAATTTAGAACCAGTGTAAAAAGCCACTCACTGCTCAAAAAAACCAATTGTACACCTCCAAACTGCGGCTGGAGTAACATAGTTCATACTTTATTTTAAACAAGAGTACCACAAACAGCGTAATTCATACTTTATATTGAACAGAATACAACAAACGCCATAATTCATACTTGATTTTAAACAAGACTACCACAAACGTCACATGATATTCCTGTCTTGTGATCTTTCCGATTAATGATTTTGGCTTTGAACAGGCATACTCTATGAAAAGGTGTGGACCTGGGTACAGTTTGATGAATAAATCAGTAGGGGTTAAAAAGTGATAGCATGGATACGAAACAGCCTGCTGACTTTCATTATTCTGTGACAATGAACTTGAAGTAAGGGGTATTATTGTAAAAAAGCCGGACGCTGTCAAGTCACGATATATAAACGGTTAAAGATTAATTAAAGTGTCATTATCAGTTTAGAGATTATATGCATGTTTGATTAGACGTTGCAAATGTATATTTTCCATTGGCGTGACCTTCATGTTGAGGAAGCAGGCGTGGCTATAGTGTGACACACTGTCAAGTAAGGATAAATAACTGTTTGAAGTTTCAATAGGATATTCAGTAGTGCAAACTTCATGCTCCTGACTAGGATACAAGTCATTAAAACGTCATACTCAACAAGTCGTTAAAAAGTCATACTCATGACAAGGATACAAGTCATAAAATCGTCATACTCCTGAAAAGGATACAAGTCATTAAAACGTCATAATTGAGAGGTCATGCTCCTGACAAGATACACAAGTCATTAAAACGTCACACTCCTGACAAGGATACACAAGTCACTAAAACGTCACACTCAAGACCCGGATACAAGTCACTAAAATGCCATATCCAGGCAAGGATACAAGTCATTAAAATTAAATTATATCTGACTACAACTACAAACTCTGATCATAGATTCCCAAAGACAGATATGAAACAGGAATGAACAATTGTTTACCAAACCTCCTTATATTAAACCCAACTTGACCTGCGACGCAATAGAATGGAATTACCATATTTCTGATGGAAAACTCTACCAAATTATCAACAAGTTCGCTTCCAGAACATTATAAGTTAGTAAACAAGGCAGGGCCTTGAACTCAGATTTCAGTAAGTATCTTGTTTACTTCTTAAAATTCACTACAAAAATAGGGTAGGCACTAATTCCACAACCCTCAATCACGGAAACACAAATTAAGCGCACAATACAGATATACATAACAATACTGACAAGTATACATGTCACATAATAACATTTACCCTTTCCGTGACGTTGACCTTAAGGCATGGAACATTGTTATTGTAAGCGACACGCTGTCTATTCACGAAGCTTCCTGAAAATCTCTCGAACCGTTACTATGAGCCGGAAAAGAAAATAACGGACTGGTAATGTCACAAAAAAGAAGAAAAAAGAAGAATGCACAAATTATTTATGTAATTAAGCAAAGCAACACAACCCCATTTCAAATTTCTTGGAATATTATAGATGAATTTAAGCATGACATAAGAATCGTACCTTATTGAATAACTTGATGTCTCTGAGTCTCCAAGATTTGGTTTTCAGCATCTTGCTTTAATCTCCAGACCATAGGTGCAATTCTAAAGACTATACACAATACAGAAGTATTTCAATTCTGAATTAAATACAATACAAATCTTAGAGACAGAAATATGCTACCTGAGACAAGGCGTAATCGTTTGAGAAATATATTTGGTTACATTGCATGACGTCAACTGTTATTTCAAGGATATCATTCAACCCTCATTATCCTTTTCTCTGAAGGATGTATGCGAAGTCATAAACCTTGTTGGTACCGAGGTGAATCCCAAACAGTACTTTACAAAGTCTATGTAAGACTGTATGTGCACTTTCAGCCAGTGTATATCGCAAGGACTTTCTATTTGCCAAATTATGCAAATGCAATATCTAACTTTCTTCTGCCCAAATCTTAAGACGTTTTGCTCATGCTATACCAATCTTTCTTATTGTCAGACCTTACGAAGTTTCGCTTACGGTACACCTATATCTTGTGTCCAAACCTTAGACGTTTCGCTTATTCTACACCTATATTTCTTCTTTCTGAACCTTAACACGTTTAGCTTACACTCTACATACCTTTCTTGTGCCCGAACCTAACGACCTTACGTTTACGATATATTTTTTCTCGTGCCCAAACTTTAAAATGTTTTTCTTACGCTATACCTTTCTTGTGCCCAAACCTTAAGATGGTTTTTTTTTTTTTTTATGCGATACCGATCTTTCTTGTGTCCAAAACCTTGAGACGTTTTTCTTAAGCTATGCCTGTACTTTTTGTGCCCAAACCTTAAGGCGTTTATCTTACGCTATACCTATCTGTATTCCGCTCAAACGATATGTCTTCTAAGGTACAATATAACGTCTAGGACCAATGATTTCAAATAATATTAACGGGCACCTGACAGAGTAGGAACATGGCACTGAAAAGTTTAATTAAATATTTATCCTAGACACTTTCCAGTATGATAAGAAGCCTTATTCGCTGAGAGCCATCTTTCAAAGAAAGTGCCTGAAGCCTGACTTCGATCATTATTAGTGTTATGCTGGATGCATAGATACACAAAAGATGCGATTAGTCATTTTACGAAATATTGCCTGACCTTTGTCATTATAAGAAGTAACCCCTTTTACCATAACAACAACAAAGCTAAACCTTTAATCTTGTGCACGTAATGTGTGAAATAAGTTTTATATTTCATATCAGTAAGAGAACTATAAAAACTCCCCACTGTGCATGTTGCGAAAGATAGCTTAGAATTACGCCCTTGCATAAAAACGCCCCGATTTACTGAAATTAACAAAGGTACAAGCTTTTAATTTTGTGAGAATGCAATGATGAATTTCAAGGACACGTCTAGAATGTAATTCCTTATATGCTCGCTTATAAGTCAGGTCCAACTGCAAACAACAGAAACTCTGACCGGCAGTCTCAAAACGCTGCGACAGAACTAGGTTTACTCCTAACTGCATTATTGGATGGCAGATCTGGGCCTATGCAGTTTGCTGTTTAGTTGAATATTCACAAGTGTGTGTGTGTGTGTGTGTGTGTGTGTGTGTGTATATATATATATATATATATATATATATATATATATATATATATATATATATATTCCGGTGTTATAATATGTGGGGTCGATAATCGTATAAAAGGGTATCACAGTTATAATTGCCACATACAACAGACCCCAAACTTAACCTCTAAAACACTTGCGAATTTTTTGTAAGGTGGAATGATCGAGAATAAAATTCAGGTAACAAATCAAGAAAAAATGTCATGTAATTAAACGAATCTTCCTGTCAATGCAAATGACAAGCGAATTTAAAGACACTTGATTGAAGATATTTTCCGGCTATACTAAATACGTTTTACTCGGTTAATCCAGAATATGCACGTAAAGCGCGACTGTAAGTTGATTAGTATCATTAGTGTTGGAGGCATACTGTGAAACGCTGTTGGGAACATGCTGTCAGATGTACAGAGCAAAACACCACACGAAACATACATCTAACCTTGCGGACATCGGACTCTCACAAGTAATATATTTGTCTCTCATACATTTGTATGATATTTCCACACTTTTAAAACTCATTTCTATCCCTCTCGGTCACCTTGATATGGCATGGGATGTCTTGCCAAAGGCTGGAAACAGGAATAAAGAAAACAAACCCAACACATGGAGAAGGAAGGGTACATGTCCCAGTTCTAGACTATAAAACATTGTTACCTCCTTCAATATGATAACCATGTATCACTCCAACCCTGACCACCTTTTGATCAGCTCATATATCTCCTTAGATTCTTTATCAGAGAATATGATCGGAAGAAATACAAAAACAAAATAAAAAAAAAAAAAAACATCAAAGAAATATCCAGATGTTGAAGTTTATCTCACTGGTTTGAATTCTTCCAAACAGTATTTCTACAAAACTGGGTCGCCCATGCTGATATAGTACGTATCTTATGCATCATTACTGAAAACGAAGCTTACTACTTGTACCACATAACACATAATCTTCAAACAGAATCCAGATAAGCCGAGACGCGATTTCTTTTGATTCTCACCGGGTTTGGATAGATCACCTAAGAGAATATGGATAAGCCCAGAGATGAGAATTCTTTTGATTCTTGTCCTGTTTGGACAGATCAACTTGTCTCTTCCATTTCTTTGACTCAAGCGGCTACTAACTTGTCCGTCTTGTGCAATTTTAACATCGATTATCTGAAACGTGTATGGCAATTTTAATGAATTTTCAAAGTATACTAATATTATTTAAAGTCTTGAAAAGGAACTATATTACAAATTAAATAATCTTTCACCAATTTAATGCAAACAAATTTTCAATCAATAAAATGATAAGCAAAAACGAACAATATCTTTTGCTGGCAACAATGCTGCAACCTTTTTTAGATCTGAACGCGTGCAAAGGAAACATAAAATAGCAGCATGAATCTCATCAGAAGCCATTTTCGTTTACAAATCTGCTCATCTTGCATCAGTTGTTTATCGACTTCTAAAGCGAAGGCCAAACGTTTCCAGGGGAACTTACATTAACACACACGCTGTATTTCCCTCAAAAAGTTAGTGATCTCTTTATTTGTACTTTAATGTGCCATCACTCGGTGTAAATTGTTAGTATTTACACTAGTATTGCCTTTTCGTTATCTTGTAAGTCAATTCCATTCTGAGATCGGCACTGTCCAACTGCAAACAATACAGACCCTGATTTGCCGTAGCATAATGAGCCTGCAGATCAGAGTTTGTGCTATTTGTTCTACTCCCAACAAACTGCATAGATCTACGACTGCTTGTGCATTATGGGAAACTTGATCTATGCAGTTGGATCTGACATCACTTATAAGCGATTAAAAACGGTATTTTACGAAACAAAACGGATCCCAAACCAACGGGGTTTTCTCAAAGTATGACTTTTCTATTAGCCTTTATTGAGCTTAATACATGCGTACATATTTTAAAGAATATCTGAACATCATTGTTTTAATGTTTCTTAAAATGCAGCTGCACAATGTAAATAAAACATTTTAGGAAGTCCATACTTAACCTTAAATATATCCAAATGATCCGTTCCGGAAATTACCATGAGGATATAGCTATTTTGCGGAATGGAACGAAAGCAGATAAAATGACTAGCGTTCAGATTCTGTATTTCCAACAGTATTTCTTAAAACCAAAGCAGATGTGTTTCAAAGTTAAGTGTTGTCATTGTTCGTTCGAATCACGTTAAACTATTGATACTGAAAATTTTCTTCCTGAATATGTCATTTCCCTCCTGAGAAGACTCATGCGACATGTTGACATTGGTAACAGACTTGCTTATGATTATTTACATAAATATAATGAGAAACAAATGATGTAAAACAAGCAAACAATTCAGATTAAAGGAATCCAGGAAGTTTATCAGCCTGGACATTGTGCCTACGAGCATCCTAAATAAAACTGCTTGAGTTTCATCTGTAGCATATAGACACTTTACGTTTTCAGAGGATGATGTGCTGGACTCGTGACCACATGGGTACAAATTCGAATCTTGTCATCGGATTAGCCAGGGTCGGCTACCGCGATTTATCCTGGACAAAGTACTTTCCTCCCATTGTCTGGACACCACAGCTTGTATGTGTTAATGTGCATAAAACACCTATATCTAAGATACTAAAAAGACTATATTTGTGCACTATCAGCAGGACCGGATGAGGGGGGGGGGTCCGGACCCTTTCCCCGGCTAAAAAGACACACACACACACACACACGCACAGTCACTTGAAATCTGACCATCGTTTTATTATTGCGCACTTTCATTGCGTGTTATTCACACTTTGAGTAAACAGACACACAGACCTTTGCTTTTTGTGTCTTATCGAGGAAAGTCAGGGTCCTTTTGAAATTTTGGGGTATAAGAAACCCCAACACTTGACCTGATCGGGCCCTAATCAGATGAAATGATTATGCGTTTAAATTTGTTTCTCGCGAAAGCTAACATCGTGTAATTTCTGCGGGATTCGTTGATCCAGCTGTATAAACTTGTTTATATACTGTTTATAAAATGTCAAATAGCTGAGCTCTTGTCAATGTAAATGTACCAGATACAAGTGGATTCTAAAATGGAAACTTTCTAAGCTGTTTGTCTTTAACCTTGAGATCTGTACAACATTTTATGCCAGATATTTATTCTTTTTAATAATGTATTCGGTTCTCAAACTTGTGTAAACAAACGATGAGATCAGCCTATATTTTTCCAGACTCCACCACGTAGACACTGGCCTTTGAAAATCGCTGAGTCACCGCATATGAGCCAGTTGTACAAATTAAGATCGGTTACCAAGGCCTCACGTGCATGGGCGAGTTCCAAGTAGGTCAGTAAAAGCTGGTCTACATAAAGTGGATCAGTTTAATGTAATCACTCTACGATATAAAATCCGTTAACTTGCTCCAAAAGTGCCCAAAACATCAACAATAACCACAAGGTTATGACATATTATCGACAATAAGCACCAAAGTCATGACATTATCTACAATAAGCACTAAAGTCATGATATTATCGACAATGATCACAAAGGTCGTGATAAATTACTGTAAGAAAATATGAATGCACATCTTGGGAGCATTTAGTGTTCTCTTACGTTATGTTCCAATTTACATAATTAAAAACAAATCAATACAGTTTAAATTAGTTTTCATTACAACATTTGATACTAATGTATGACATCAAGATTAAAATAAACAGGATTTTAAAAATCGTTTAATTGCTTTAAATGCATCTGAAATTGCACTGACACTGTATAATTTAATGTCTTTACATAACATTACAAATCAAGTTTAAAATATAAATTGATTGCCAATTATGGTAGCCATTCTGCGTAAGACACGTGAATGCAAATCATCAAGTGCACAGGAACATGTTCCGTGCATTCAGATCTAGATCAGAAATTAGATAACGACCCTAATTTACAAAATCTGATGTCTTCTAATTGGAACCATAGACGAATTAAAGTGCACTTGTGCGGGGAGGTGGGGGGGGGGGGGATTGCAGTAGGAACATGTTGCCAAGCTGAGTCATAAATTGAGTCACATGTTAGAGGTTAATCCGTCCAGCTGTTTCAGGTCTGGATAGAAGATGGGTATTTGCTATTATAGATGAACAGGAAGCGTGGTCTGGGAAATGACCAGTGTGACATCACAATTCAACAATGTCAATTATCAACATGAACGGAGCATAAATAGACGAACATGTCTTTATCTTCCAAGGTTACAAATGTTTAACAATGGTACTAGTCTCTCGTACTTACGCAAATCAAGGACTCTTGAACGGCTTCCGTGATTAATTTGCTACATGCTAATCATATTTTCAACGTATCTAAATGTTCATGTGATAGGTTGTTATAAATAAAACATTTAAGCCCAGTCAACTACTAATATGCAAATAGACATTCTCTCTGCGCAAGCCTCCGAGTTTTCTTTCAAACAGCTTACGCATGAAACCCTGTACTAAATAAGGTTGTAATCAAACTGCTTACATTATGCCTTTCCAATTATGCTGAACACGTCACCTTCAAAACAATGATCATGCTCATTAATATTGCGCATCATAAAGAGGTATGCTTTACAATGATAAATGCTAAGATCCGGTGGAAACTACACTCGAGGTACAGCTGAAGCCAATGCTACATGGCTTCGAGAACCAGGCTTTATTTTAGGGCTTGGTTGTGTGGGCTTTAACTCCATTGTTCAACACATGATAGGTTATGCATGACGGGCAGTACGTTTTGGTGGGGAAGAACGCGGGAAGAGCAACCAGTCCACTGGAAGCTTTTTTTTTTTTTTTATATACCCACGTTGGCCACGCCGAGACTCAAACTCACGCAGGCAGAGGTGAGATGTATGAGTGATCTGTAAAGCGTCTTTGATTACTCGACCACCAGGGGCCCCACTAGTCAAGAAAACTTTAAACAAAAACAGTTCTTTTTTCCCCAACAACAAAGGACAATTAGATTTGTTTAACAATCTAAAAATGTCCTGGTATAACGCTTAAGATTTAGATATCCTGACTGCTGATTTGAATCTAAGCAAGTTCCAATGAAGATTGAACTACCAGAGAAAGTGATTAACTTAATCCAAAATATAATCGACAATAAATTAATTGTCTCATAATGTATGGGAGTGTGCGCGTGTGTATGCTTCATACAGAACAGCTGATTCGTTATTTTAAAATATTAACAGACCTGCACAATTTGTTTCAGTCCTATACAGAAATTAGTTGTTTCATTGTCGGGGTGGCTCTTTGTACCCAACATTTTCCTACAGAAGTTCGTTGCTTTATTGTCGGGGTGGCTCTCTGTACCCAACATTATCATAAAGAAGTTACTTGTTTCATTGTCGGGGTGGCTCTTCGTACCCAACATTTTCCTACAGAAGTTCGTTGCTTTATTGTCGGGGTGGCTTTTGATACCCAACATTTTCCTACTGAAGTTAGTTGTTTTATTGTAGGGGTGGCTCTTTGTACCCAACATTTTCATACAGAAGTTGTTTTATTGTCAGGGTGGCTCTCTGTACCCAATATTTTCATGAAAATAAAACGATTGATAAAAACATTTTATACCATGAAATCCACATATACGAAATAAAATGTTATGATCCTTCTGTGTTTTACCGTCTTACGATAGCGTTAATTACTGAATAGGAACCAAGTCTAAAATGTGTTAAAACTGTTCATGGGAATATCAAGCATCCGGAAACTTTATTTGCTTTTTTGCCTGAAGATTACAAATGTTGTACTAGTTTCCTTCTCCAGTGAACAAAAACTGGTTTTCCTTTGCTCACGCTTAGTCGTGTCTTCCTGATTGTAATCGCGGGGGCCATGATCTATCTGTACCAGATCTGTTAGCGGGGATGCATTTTATCTACATGATGAAGATTTTTATGAATGATAAAATCTGCCTTCATGTAATAACGGTCATGGCAACAGGAAGATAAAGTTCGTATAACACAAAAATGACGATATGCAGTTTAATGTTGACTACAGTATACGAAACTGATAGCAGTCATGTTTAACTTCGAAATAAGACTAAGTAAAACATCGAATTCAACGCTCAAAAGCAGACTAATCATATATCATGGCTCGCTTACAGCGGTGAATCTCCGTTGACTTGCAATTTGCACGCAGTTTTGTTTCTACACATTAACATTTATGTCGTACTGAATCTCCAGTGTCTCGTTTCGTATCACTGCTGTTTCCATTCAAAACGACGAAGACAAGGGATCTGTCAACTATTTGCCTACATCCATTATATATATATATATATATATATATATATATATATATATATATATATATATATATATACCCCAACACACAATTCAGCTACGAAGAAATAAGGCATTCTTATTCTTACCCTCTCCTGCAAGCTATTCAAGCATACAGGTCCTTTTACACCAAAGAATTGCAAGTCACCGCCTTTTATTTACAGAATATAGAGGAGCAATGCCATTTTTAAATACCAGTATATTATCCACTTTTAATTAGGAATTTGAGCTTATGCAGCTTCGTCATATATCTAAAAATCGAATGCAACTTCACGATTCTCTCAGTAAAATGTGAAGGTGTCGATCCGGTACGTTGGCTTTACTTTATCCTTAGTTGAACAAATAATGTTCATGATCATGAGTCTCTCGTAAGAGAGCCAACGTTGAAGATCTATTAAGCAATGACCTCTTTCGCGCATGCGTAATATGTCACTTGTGAGGTATAAAGAAACTATACCACTGACAGGTCAACACGTGAAATTACACTGATTTTAAACCGTGTTTTGATTTAAATGTTTACAATACACGCCGGTTATTATGGTCAGTGGCGTAGCTTGGGGAGGGCGGGGGGGGGGCAGTTGTCCCCGGGCGCCATGTGCCAGGGGCGCCAAAATGAGGAAAATACAACTATTCGTTATCTCAGACGCACTCGAAGGGGGCGCCAAGTTTATGTTTTGTCCCTGGGCGCTAAGTAAGGGGGCGCCAAGTTTATGTTTTGTCCCCGGGCGCTAAGTACCCTCGCTACGCCACTGATTATGGTCCAAAGAGGTTACAAATGTCCTTACGTGCATGGTTTTCTTGTAGTTGTTGGATTTTTTTTCTGTTAATGCTCCGAGTAAACAAGACGTATTAGAGTAAGACAAGAAGTCTTATTTCTCTACTTATTTCTCTATTTCTCTACTTATTTCTCTATTTATATACTTATTTCTCTACTTATTCCTCATTTCTCATCTTCTTTCTCAACTTCTTTCTCTACTTATAAAATTTAGTCTTTTGTGCGGTTAGAGAACATAACAGGATTGCATGTATTCAACCAATACGCACATGATGCAGAAGGCAAAGTCCCTTGCTTTTGAGTAGGGCTTAGAAAAAAGATAACTCTAACATCACACCAATGAATTGTTAACTCCGTTAAATATGGTACTGATATGGATACGGCCATATTCAGACACTTGGTCCATCAATGCCGCACAAACATAATAATAATAACAACAACAACAACAACAACAACAACCCTGGCCGTTGTAATCCATTACGACTTTTGACACTATCTGAATGAGCTGATCAACGTTTCTATTCCAAATACTGTTAAATGATTGATGAAACAGGAACATTTCATCCTTGTGTAGAAGACCGCATCTTCGTTTCATAAGAATATGTATAAACCTGCTTCGTGTACGTGCTGTGATAAATTCCACTTGTTGGAGTGTAACATTCAATTATCGCAGCACGACGTAAAAGCTGCAAATGATTTGTGGCTAAAAAATTCGATAGAGTTTGTGTGTTGTGTGATTTGGATTTAACGTAACTTTAAAAATTTTCAGTCATATCGCTACGATGTCTGCAGTGTTACAGTTTATAGTGAGGTCTATCACTAAGGCGTCGTGCCGCAGACATGTACCACGATGTCCCATCCAGTAACATTATCCTGACGCCAGGCTGACCAGTCCTAACGCTAAGCTCTTAATGCTGAGCGCCTAGCGATACATACAAAACTAAAACGGTTTGTGTTATACTTCGATACATGTTACACACGAAAGATTCACTTGTCTCGAGCATCATGATAGAAATGTAGGTGGAGAATGAATTTAATCATTGAATTATCTAATTATCCCTGCAAGAAAAGTCTCTATTCGTTAGTGCCAAGCATTTTAATGTATGCATAGTTATTATATTTAATTTAAACTGATGCTCGTTTCATGCACTTCTGTTAGGTCTTCGCGGAACAAGTTGCCGCCCCCAAGTATAACTGGCAAGTGTTCTTTTTTCATGTCGAAACGTTCACGAAATGGTAGCGATCAAATGACGAATGAGCTTTTGGACGTGTGTGTGTGTGTGTGCGCGCGCGCGCGCGACTTCTATAACTTGACGCTGTGACAGGCACTTCATGCTAGAGGCATGATAATATGCAAGTAATATGAAACGAAATAACACAAGCACCATCACACAATATAAATCAGAATCATCTATACGTACACTGTTTATATATATATATATATATATATATATATATATATATATATATATATATATATATATATAACACAAGTTAATTACAATAATTTACATTGCAAAAGAATGGGTATGCCTGTAAGTGCTAAATATACCACCTACCAGTGGAGACAGCACTATTATTGGTGTGTAGAAGATAGCAGCGGTGCAAGTCACGGGAGACAATCCGTTATCAATATAGGCTGCCTGTACCCAGAAAACCTCGTTTCAAACATAAATATGAATAAGCCTGTTTAACCAATCACTGCGAGCGTGAGTAAAATCTTGTTGCCATTGTGATGTAACATGATTTTTCACGTTGTTTGAGCTAATCAAAGTTTCTCTTTCAAACACAATCGATAAAATGGACACTTTCACTGATGTGCAAGAGTCTGTAACACTGTTAATTTTTGTTCATGTGAACCCACATAAAAAACGAGGAATTCTCTGCACACGCATCCTCTGTGACAAAGGATCGTAGTGTACTGTCTTTTGTAACTTGCGACAATGATAAGATGGGGGGGGGGGCTAAGGTGTATGTAATGCGTAGTAGTGAAAACGAAGAAATACCAGAACAGGCATCTACGGGTGATACAGGGGTGTAGCAGACTGATGTCCGTGGCTTGCGACTACGTAGGTCTTCTGATAATAATGCATGGTAAAAACAAAATGAACTCTTGTTCATTTGTATCTAATAATAGTTACGTTAAGGCTCTATTTTATATAAATAAACGTTTAATATGAGTTCATTAAAAGCTGTTTCTTCACAAACATCTTAAACTCATCGAAGTGCTCATTCATCTAAACACTGTATCGTAAAATACCTACTACAGGGTACGGTACCCTCTTCCCAGAAAATAAACGAGTGGGCTACTTATACATTTGCACGACTTGGACTTATTGTCTGAACCAATGTATCTAAATTCTTTAAGATAAAGATCTCGAGTTGGAACTGCCTGTCGATTAATAAATTCACTATTGAAGAAATCACCTCATTCTTCCTTATTTAATAAACAGGCTGCAAAACACGAATAGTTTTTAAAGGATCATAAATAAGATCCATGAACCTTCAAAATAAAATCTGGAAAAGAATACTGAACCTTAAATCGCAGTTATGTCGCCAACATAACGCGAAGTGGATTCATTTAAATATTGTAGAGATGCATTCACCTCATACTTACTGTTAACGACAATATAAATATAAAAATTGGATACCTATCGTATACATTTTGTTCCTAGTTACCTCTGACTGGAAAGCGTCAGCACCCAACCACACCCCACCCCCAATCGACAAGTATTTCATGCTATTCCTTTCTTCAAGCTATTGATTTACTGTATCCGACGTCTAGATGGCTGCCATCATTTACGAAACTAAACTTTTTGATTGAAATGTTACACAGTTGTGGCACACTAAGCTACGCGCTGTCTAGCGCATTGCGAGCAAGCAAACTGCATACAGCTAATGAGCCGGAAGAACCGTTTTACATCTGTATTTACAAATATGCATCGATTCTAAATTGATTCCAATAATTTGATGTAGAATGTTAAAATCTGTGTATAAACAGAGAGCGAGTAATAGTTATTTTGCTTCATATATGAATCTCTCTGAAGGCGTGTGTAATTGCTGACATTTGTTCTTCAAACTGTGAGCAGTGGGGTTAAATACTTGTAATGAATATTACAGGTGTAAATACTTGTAATGAACGTTACTGGTGTAAAAACATTCTGTTGAAGCATGGTGATGAGTCATTCTTATTTTTCGAATCCATATTTCCCCAGCAACTCTAAACAAAGTACTGCTGCATGCATACAAAGTTGTTCATATCGGAGAAATAAAAAAATAAAAAAATCCTCCCCTCGAGTTTGCATGCCAAAGGTGTCAATATCATACTAAATGTTACAAGTATGTTTAAATCATCATCTGAATTAAAATATACTGTAATATTTCGTATCCACGTTTGAAATACATATTGATTCTCATGCTAAATGCAACTCGAAATTGTAGATGCAAAAATAATCAGATATTTTTCATACCATTTTTTAAAACAAAAAATATGCTCACAAAGTCCCTATGTTCACAAATCAATTCAACCGACAAATCTCTACCTTCTTTAAAATTCCATTATTACACCTATACTTTCGAAAAAGATCGAAGTCACTGTTACACTTCCCCCGTATGTGCAACCTGTGTTACAAAATATGACCTTAATGATTATAATATTAGGTTTTGGGTTTGCATTACGGCATATAAACTTGTGTTGGTTACCTCATATACTCGTGTATAGTGCGCCGGTAGATCTGGATCTGTGGAGTTTGTTAGGTGTAATCAGTAGAACAAACAACATAGACCCTGATCTACAGTCGCATTTTGCAATGTCAGATCAGAATCTTTGTTTTTGATTCGACTTATAAGCGAGTATATACGGTATTTAGTGCCGAGGCAATTTTAGCAAAGTACTTCGCACAAGACACACAAAGGTAGCTGACTTGGATGGATACTATGGTAGTATTCGAACCAGCACCATTTCTATCACAAGACCCGCATAATGTGCCAAACATTTTCGACAGTATTTTTTACTTTGTCTACATTCAGCTTCTAACACATGGTTTTCTTTCACGATGATCTTAATTTGACTTAATCAACCGTCCAAAATCTTTGTCCCCCGCATTTGATCTTCATGGCCAACAGACCACCTACGTTACAAATCAGATTTGTAAACAATATACATGTTGCTGCTTATGAAAATGTTGAGAATATTGCAAATCATACTCGTAAGTTGAGTAACAGCGGTTAGAAATTTTAGAACGATCGTTATTTTTCTTTACAAAGAAAGACAATACATTTACAACCGTATATTGATTCATTTTATTACGAAATAAAACACTAATTCCAAATGTTAATATCAGCAAGTAAACAAGGTCTGTGTTCACATTGTCGACATACAAGAGAAAAAAATCATTTTAAGAAATTGAACACAAATTCCAGTCCATTTCTTTTTCCGTCTTGTGCAAATCAGTTTGAATGTACTGTCGAATGGATGTAGAGTGTTTGCTTTTATATTTAGGAGCAATGTCCTTCGTGGTGATACATCAATGTGCCACAAAAGTGAAGACGAACATCTCTTTCCTACTTCAATGAAACAAACATTATCTTACTTTTATTGCTCAAAACCCTAATTCAGATTTGTGCTTTCAATCATTTCTCTACGCTCACCAAAATGCCAAAAGTATGATATTATACGTCCGTCCGTCCCTACATACATCTTTACATCTGTCGGTCTTTTACCTTTTTTCCTTTCTGATCAATATCTATAGTGTAACACATTGTACTCTTTATCAGTCATTTTGGACGGCGTCCACTTGGGGAAAGAAGAATTCAATTGATTTTGACGTCAAAAGATCAAATGTCAATGCCACTATAGGTGAAAGAAGAGTAATGGTTTCTGCACAACATTAGGTTAGTTCTATAGACTAGACAAAACTTTGCGTACTGCTTAAACCTATAATAAGAAATAAGTCTATCAATTTGGAGCCAGAATGTCAAAGGTTAAGTTCATCGTTAGTGAAAGAAGAAAACTGGTTATCGCGCAATATTTTTGTCCATCACAAACCTGGACTACGCCTCGTGGATGGCCTGTACTTAAATAAGGAAAAAGCCTATTGATAATGCTGTTGTGGTTAAAAGGTCAAGAGTCAATGTTATTGTGCCTGAAGAGATGATTTTCTTATAGTAACTTTTATTCAAGGCCACTTATCCTGGCCGATGTTTGTGAAGGTCTGTTGGCTTTGAGGTCAAAAGGTAAAACGTCACAGCCATTGTAACTAAAAAATATGGGTTTTACACAATAACGTTTCATCTGGAGGAAGTTCCTTGACCATACTTTGTGGATGACTTGCACTTAGTATAAGAAATAAATCTCAATATTTGGGTGTCTAAGGTGAAAGGTAGGGTTATGGTAAGTCTATTAAAAAAATAATGGTTTCTGCATGTTTTGTTTCTTTTTCAAAATTACATACCTTGATCATAAGTCAGTAATACTGAGACCCAAATTGATCAGTAATCTCCAGGGAAAATCATGTCTTACTAGTACCGACATAGGGGACTATTAAACAAGGGACGCACGCATAACGTACCGTTCTTGTTTAATAGAGCTGAATACCACGGTTTTAAAATGTATCTTACAATTGAAAAGACTGTAAGTACCCCCACCATTCTAACTTATCTTGTTACTGCACTTGTTACTGAACAAAGGGGCGTTTTCGTTTTTTCCCTAGAACAGGGTTTATTTACGATCAATCTTTTCAACCGGCATATGCTACTCTAATTATTTCTGACAGTAAAACCAAAGATACACCAATTTACTCTATTATCAATTTCCTACATACACACAAGCCTGGAAAATCTGGATTTATGACATGATAGTAAGGTAATAGGTTTTAATAACAAATTATGTTCGTTCGTAGAGGAGTATATGCTTAAAAACGAATTATGTGCAATGTCTTTCGTAGTGATACACAAATATGTACCCTAATTTCGATGTGCATACATTCCCTTGGTATATGTATTTAGTTTATGCATTGAACTCGGTTCATGAGAAGCACTTTTGCTTTCTTGCTATAAAGACGAAAATAACAAAAGCGAATTTTTCAAACTTTTGTTTTTCCCTCTTTAGCATACTGAATTCTTGGACGTGATCGGTGCAGAGGTAAGTAAAAATAAATATGTCCAATTCCTGGTATTACTAGTGGAGAAATTGTACCATGCATAATAATGCATTAAACACTGTTTATTCCATGTAAAAAAATAATAATTAAAAACTCAAACTTTTTCCTAAAAATACTAACAGTTTACTGAGTAAGCTTTAATGATAAAGTACAGTGCTTTCATGAAATTTCTTTTATTCAAGTATATACCTATCGTGTGCTGAAAAAATGACGTTAAGCCCAGAAGGAAAAAAACAACAAGCGTTTCGACCATTTTGCCTTGGTATTCTTACTTTTCACCTTAGACCCACTGCTTTCAGTCGAAATTAACAAGCTCCTGTGTACATTTCCTCCAGAACGTGGTATCTCCTCGCGTGTGCAACGTTTATATCTTCAAAAGAAATATGCCACTCGGGAGTTCTAAAGTAAATACAAAACGAGAAATTGCAGCGATGCATCAGGTCCGCTCATGTACCAATCATTAATTAAAAACCCCAAACATGTCGACAGTATGCTATAGTATATGGAATACGTTCGTAATTTACCCATTGAGCTGAGCTAAATATCTTATAGTAAATGGATTTTACATCTTACATGGAACTTAATAATTAAGAATATAAGAAAACATCATGAAAAATAAAATAATTTATCACTGGGTTCAAAATGATTGCAAGCAGTCTGCGCCCAGATTAAACATATCAAATTAAAAACTAAACTCTTTACAACATGGAACGCCTCTTACGCGTTAAATCTAAACCCGAAGTTTGCTCCAATCTGTAACCTATCGTATAAAAATTAGTTATTAACGAAGAACTAACTGCGTGCTCGTGTCTAATACAAAAGGTTGAGATGGTTCCTTCTGTGCATTGTAGATTATCATCGCAGGCACAGGCTACATCCAATCCGCTACTCTCCTTTATCTCCCATGTCAGCCTGTGCGGAGATTTCCTCGTTTTTACATGAATATGCAAAAACCAGCTTAACCAATCACTGCGAACGCGAGTAAATTCTTCTCGCCATCGTGACTTAACATGACGTTTCACGCTTTATGAATGAGCCATTCAAAGTTTCTCTTTTAAACGCGACCGATAAAGCAAGCACTCTCATTTACGTGTTGGCGATAGTTTCCAATGTGTGGTTGATGACGTATCTTTGTTTATGCTACTCATGAAAAATGAGGAAATATCCGCACATGCAGTTATGGGTGATAAAGGAGCGTAGCGGATTATAACATATGGCTTGCAAAGATGATTGTAAGACTGATTCTACATTAAAGTAAATTTACCTTAGCTGTATTTTTGCGCAGAGTTTCTATCGTGTCGGAACATTAAACCTAGATGAAATCACAAGGCTTGGGTACTTTATGTTGTGCACAATTAATACTTTTTCATTGTCAAGCATTTTCATTCCAAGGTGGTTTCCTTCTATTTGGGGCCTCTTGAAAAGAAAATGATACACCAAACGATAAGGACGCATTCACTATCGTTCCTAAGCAATCATAACGACCAAAAAACATGCGATACACATTATAATATCGCGATGTCTTATCTTTTTTACCTGACAAAAATGTTGTCAAAAAAAGACAAAATGTATCTTTAAAATCTTGAATTGTACAATTAGAGTATTCTTAAAAGAAAAAATAAGTTCACGAATTCCTCAAACTTAAGGAACTTCTCCACGTTTACTCAGATTTTAGTCTTTTTTCAGAAGAATTGGGGTAATAATATTTTCTTTCATCCCCATATTACACTAATAATACAATAAACAGAAAATACTTAAAAGTGAACATTCGAGAGAAAAAAAACATGAGATGCTTATTGAACATGGCGGCTGTGCTTAAATGATCGTCTTCTCCTTCATTTTCTAAGCAAGAAAGCAACGGCATTCTTACCAAACAACCCTGTCTGAACCAGTACAACTATTATGATGGAGCAAATGGTTAAACCATTACACGGTTTAGAGATCAGTTCCAACACGCTCCTGTCAACTCGTACTCGTTCTTTCAGAACAGATCGCTGCCGGAAAGTTGTTTTGACACCGAGTTTCATCTAAACTTCAGTACACATCGTCTTTATGCAATAATATGCTAGCACGTTGACCGGATCCTACCTTCGATATATTATCATCGATTGAAATCGAACCAAAAAAATGGGTTACAAACAACCAGACTATGTGAGTCAGTTCGGATATTTTGCATTGTGACGTAATCGGTATATTGTGACGTCTGTCGTGTGGTGCCTTGTAATGTCGTCGGCCCTGCTCGCCGTCTCAGCAAGTACAGAATTCTGGCATTCTCCTGCTACGGATTAGGCATAGTTTTCATATTCTGCACTAAAATCAGTTTAGAGAAAGATCGCTGAAAATGAATTTGAGTATGATGGCGTTCTTCTAGTGGCATTTTACCACCAAAATCTGCATCGTTGCCGAAATGGCGTTACCACTCCAATGGACTGTGAGAGCATGCAATTCCAAATGATGATAACGAACATTCTCCATCTGAAAAGACTGATGTTTTGGTTATTGTCAGATGTTTGGTTGGTGCTGTCAGTTTCGTGGTAATTCGTTGCCCATTCAATAACAGAGTATCAGAATATCGACGGCTATCTAGCCATTTCAAAGGAACTGACCTTTTCACCAGCTTTTCTGCTATTTCACGTTTAATGCGCAAATAAGGTCGTAGGACTTATCTGATTTCACGCGATTCCCCGGAACATTGATAACAACTTGTAGCGAGGGGGGGGGGGAGTAAAAGATACAGAAAGGACAAAAAAAACAAAAACAAAAAAAAAAATAGATTAAGCACCCTATATATGTACTTGGCCTTACAACAAAAGCGTGTGATTCTTATCAAATCTGAACCATATCTAATGTACTTTTTGCATGCCTTCCACCATGGGTTCAAGGTCTTTGAAGGACGTTAGCTTCTATCAGAAAATCGACGTGTGAACTAATCCTTAAGGCGTCAGACTAAAGCCAGAAACTTCATTTTAAACACCAGTATATGCACAAGGTTCACTGCCAGGAAATAATGCAGAAGAACTCCGCTCATTGGTATTGTTACCAGATAAAAAAAAAATCTACTTGATCCGTCTCTTATACTAATAAGTTACGGCTTTGACAGGCTATCATCTATTAGAGCTTTTGGGACTTCTAAACTTACTTGAACAAATGGTCTGTAAGTTATGAAGGACTAAAGAAAATTAAGAAGTCCTAAACATTTTTCCTCCTGAATATTTATCTCTGTCTCGAAATTCAGCGGAATTCTTGCCAACTTACACTGAAAACGAATCATCAGTTTTGAAAATTATTGCTGACCTCTCATGCAGTACTTGTCTTGTATCTAAAAGAATCACAATCCTTTAAAAGAAAACTGAATGAAAAGAAAACAAATGTTGTAATTGGGCTGCTTGTCAATGGACCGGTGACCTTTGGTGTTCATAGCAATAAAAGTAAATACGATACATGTATTAGTCTCAATACGATTATATTTAGATACCTCATTCCACTCCTTATAACAACAGGTGCTCTTAAATGTCAAGTTCGCACAGCAGCATCTTCTTATAAATCTTTACTCTGTTCTCTGACAATCTTTTCCAGGAGTAGTGTTGTTCAACCAGATTCTCGCGTGGCTCTGTGAGATCTCCGATAGACGAAGGCTTCGTAAATAGCTTCGTTGATTGCTGTTATCAAAAGAGTGCACTTCGATCAATTCTTTTTCAAACTAACCGACAAAGTAATTTCTCAAAACATCACTTCTGCCCATCATCACAATTAGATATTTGGCCCCCTCATCTGATCATCCAATCAAATACTCTTTTCAAATTTTGGGAAAGCCTCGATCTGAATGAATTTACATAAACTAAGAACTATTTGTAGCAGACTCTCTTTGGACGATGATCTCGCGGAGCTACGCAGAGGGTCTTGTTGAACGAGAATATTCCAAAGTAGAAAGATCAAGAATGATTCAGTTCCTTCTCTTCAGATTATTTTGTTGCGTTTTGTTTAGGAGTCAATGCAATTCATCTAGGTACTACGTGTTCGAATGAAGTCTACAAAATCGTTTAGTCAATAATGAAACGTTCATTATGTGTACGTCCTTCAGTTAACAGGAATAAATTTGCCGATGGAACTGGAAAATTAGCACCGGTAGATGTGCAACAAGGAAAAGTAACATTAAATTGTTATCTAACAGCAAGTCTTAGTTATCTCTTTCATCTCCTTCGTGTGGAAAGGCACCGTGTTTCCAACACTGACAGGTAAACTATCTCTTTCATCTCCATCGTGTGGGATGGCACCGTGTTTTCTAGTCCGAGTTTCCTCTGACCCTTGACACTCCATTTTTGATATTTGAACATTTATGTTTTGGTGTAGGGTCAGAGTCCATTCCCTATCGAAAAGTGGAAATTCGCCGACACCATTTGGTGTCGGCATAGGGTTGCCGCTTACTAACCGGCCTAGCAAACTTTAACGACCTTTCATCGAGATATACCTACATGAAATCGATAGGAATATGATTTATTTTCTCAGATATTGCGAGTATAGCATTCGTTATAGCTTTAATCCGCTGACAGACTAGCCGAAACTATGGCGTTGAAGAAATTTGACCTGGAACTCGCCATTTGCATTCCGAGTCATATGACTACACAAATCTCGCAACCCACATGTCAATGACTTCAGAGTTCAAATAGTCACGTGATATCAAAATTAACCATTTCTAATGTTGCTGTGGGAAAACAAATCGAACATATAAATGAAAGTCACGTAATATTTATAGAAAAATAAAAGAACATAAACTTCTAAAAATATTTATTCTGGAAACAACGACCAGAAATCTGTAAATGTTGCAGCAGCTTAAAAAAAACCTATTCAACAAGCGGAGAGCACAGGTCAACCCAGTAGTCACGTGATACCAACAAAATACATCGCTGACACGTGCTTAGTACTTGATGAATCTAGTTTTCTCCACCTTGCTGCGATACCGACAGGTTTCTAGTCGTTGTTTTCAGAATAAATATGTTGAGAATTAAGTGTGCATTATATTTATGTACAAGTATTACGTGACTTTTAACTAATATTTTTGAATTCTATGTACAACAACATTCGAAATGGTTTATTGTTGATATCACGTGACTATTGGACCTCTGATGTCACTGACATGTAGGTTGCGAGATTTGTGTAGTCATGTGACTCGGAATGCAAATGGCGAGTCCCAGGTCAACTTTCATCAACGCTATAGTTGCATCTCGTCTCTCAGCGGATTAAAGATATAACGAATGCTACACTCGCTATTTCTAAGAAAATAAATCATATTCCTATCGATTTCATGCAGGTAGATCTCGATGAAAGGTCGTTAAAGCTTGCTAGGCCGGTTAGTAAGCGACTACCCTATGCCGACACCAAATGGTGTCGGCGAATTCCAACTTTTCGATAGGGAATGGACTCTGACCCTACACCCCAACATAAATGTTCAAATATAAAAAATGGGGTGTCAAGGGTCAGAGGAAACTCGGACTACGTACTTACCAATACTGGCAGGTAAGCTAGCTCTTTCATCTCCTTTGCGTGGCAAGGCACCGTGTTTCCAGCACTGGCAGGCAAGCTAGCTGTTTCTTCTGGTACAAGCAGCTATGACAACATACATCTGTGAGTATTATGGCACTGAATCTAAATTCAGGATGTTCATGCCAACAATCCACAGAAGTATAATATAAAACATAATACTGTTTGTTACTTTTTGATATCGGCTTCTTACTTCCATAACACAGGTTGCATGACATAATATATGAACATACAACTAAATATTTCCGAATCTAACCTATAAAATCTAGAGCTGTGTATGTATCATGCTTTGTGCATGTAAGTGGAGGTGACCAGAGGCCACGTAAGTGGAGGTGACCAAAGGCCACGTACGTGGAGGTGACCAGAGGCCACGTAAGTGCAAAGTTTTGTTCGCACGTAGAAACGCGGCAAACATTAGGTGTGACCGGCTCAGATTCGAGGATGCCAGTGCATGTTTAAGTCTCCAAAAGGAAAGCAAAACAATGAGTAAAAAACAAAACAACTGAACAACCCCATGGGGTTACTTTATTCTCCAACCACGATGTTATGAAAGTCATCATTTTCTTCAATTTTGTTATATAAGATATAACTTGTTTTGGTAGAGATGATGATTTGCATTTATGCCAAGTGTTTTTAGATAGATGAATAAACTTATAATAAACAGGTGGTGAAGTGAAAATTGTTGCCTACCGAACAAAACCAAATCCGCAATTCTTGTTAGTTTTTTTTCTACATGGTGCAAACAAGTGGCGATACACTGTATTTATCTCTCAACTAAAGTCTGCCGCAAATGTACAAAATATCTACTTGTAAAAACGATACACCAACAGAATATAATGTGGAAATGAATGTTTGTTCAAATTTTATAACGACATCGCCTTTCGAAAATATGAAAGGTCACCATTATGAGTTCAGAAAAAACCCCAACTGTCTTGTAAGGTAATTATACAAATAATTATGAATGTATATCAACAGAAATAAAGAGTCATTTTACTTTATTTGCCTTGGTAAAACATTTTCCTCATGTCTACCTTCTAACCAACATGATGTCTAATGAGGTCTGTGATGGGTACCGATTGAACTAAATTTCTGCGATTGAGATTTTTTCCAGATAGAAGTCACATGCAAAGGACACTGTCAATAATCCCGTCTTCATGCCAAAACAGATACTAGCTGTGGTTCTTAATAATTTTATGGGAGGCAAAAAAATCCTTCCTTTAACCAGGCACACGATGGTACCATTTACTGATGAGAATTAGTCAGAATGGATCGAAACGGGGGATAAACTTCCAAAACATACTTTAATTCGCAAAGAACTTTCACCCTATCATTAATTTTACATAAGTCATCAGCAAGCTCATGTGTTTTCTTAAATACCCAATCCATACATAGTGACCGGAACACAGAATTGATTTGTACTACAAACCAAATGACTCTCATCAGTATCCGCCACAAACTATTCGACACCCAAAACATATAATCGAAAACCGTCCATATGGCCTCTTCGTTCGATCGTATCAAGTGCATCTGTTCTAACTAAAGGACTTCTAAAAACAGACCATGACAGCCAAAGGAGTAACTCGAAAGAAGGGGTGAAAAATGGAGAAAGTTTTACAAAGATGTCGCTAAAATCAGAATAAGGTCATTTCAGGTAAAAGAAGTATAAAAGAAAAAAAAGCAACACTACTAACAGACGTATCCCCTAAGAGGTTATATACCACACTGATGTACCAAATTTACGACAGATATTCCAGACTAGCTGGCAGCATATCGAATTTTCCGACCGTTTGAAGGTCTTACGATGGGCATTTCAAAGCTTCAGAATATTAGTGCGATGTACAACAAAGTTTTTTTTTATTAGTGAATAATATGTCAGTGTATGACCTCAAAGTACTCCCCATTCAGCTCCACGCTCTTTCATATTCTCGTTGTCCAATTACTAAATGCCCTTTTGTATTCACTTTTTGGTATGTTGTTTACACACTGGAAAACTGCACTTACAACTGCAAGGCCGTTTTCAAATCATCTGCCCGTCAGCGAATCTATGATAACGGGATTTACCCAAACATCACTTAAACCAAATCAGCTGTATGGATGATGTGGCAAAGTTAAGATGCGCTCCTTCTGCACGTCTGTTACCATGGCGAATTTATGCGCCGGTGAGTTGACATAGAGTAGATGGCACCCACGGGTGTGTAGACGGGTGGTGAGGCAGTCATCCACAACTATTGGCAAAATCTTGATGTTTGCATTGAAAATTATTGCGCATAAAACTGTCTTATCCGACTACGTCGAGCGGTTTGCGGCCTCTGCTCGTTTAGTTCCATGCAAACATTGTTATTTTCTCTCGAGTCGAAAAATATACATTCATGTTTCATCGCCTGTGACAATCTCATTCAAACGTCTCTGGTCACTCTTTTCATTTCTGGCTAGTAGCTGTTTGGCGATTTCAACCCTAGTCTGATTTTGATTTGCCGTCAACAAATGCGTCATCCATCTACCACAAACCTTTCTGACATTCAAACAACTTTTCAATATATTTAAAATAGCTGACAGACCGTAAAAATTTAAATATCACCTACTGTGTATCGATCATCGTTATAAAAAGTCCCCTTCACAGCAACCACTTCCAGCTCACCAGTCGAAGACGATGGTCTTCCAGAACATGGGTCATCTTCCACAATTCGCGTCAACCTTCAGACATGATGAAACCATCTCAAAATTGTAAGATAAGAGAGAATTATATCCGCAAACGTTATCCAAGTCTGCCATGATAACAGTTACAGAGTACCACAATAGCACCCACATTTTACAGTATGTTCATTGCACAGCAGCAGGATTGTTCTTCTCCGACATTTTTTGGACACTGTCATTTACTTATGTTACATCACATG
Source organism: Megalonaias nervosa (assembly GCA_016617855.1). Lineage (NCBI taxonomy): Eukaryota > Metazoa > Mollusca > Bivalvia > Unionida > Unionidae > Megalonaias > Megalonaias nervosa. The sequence continues at coordinate 56,021 of JAECUM010010707.1, forward strand.
CATATCTCTGCGGGTGTCCCGCGTAATACACGTGCAGTGCAGATCATCTTATAGGACGTTATTTTGTCAATCGATCGGAG
>JAECUM010010708.1:0-112274 GCA_016617855.1 Megalonaias nervosa
CTGCCTATTTCCAAACCTTGTCCAACTCACATAATTTCACATAGTATATGGGCGTCCATGTTCTTGAAAAAATAAGCATTTCTAACAATGACACCTAGTTTTTCAAAGGCTGCTTTATTCAGCAACATAACAGACTCCTCACTTTCAGAACAGCCAGGGGTTGCCGTTTCAGCTTATGGGTTCTGATTGTACCAATTATAAAGTTGCTGCAGCCAACTACAAATGTTCCCGACAATATTATACGCAAAACAAACTGAAAATGTCATCTTATCCTTCTTCTTGCTGTGGGTTAGCCATGGAACTTCCTGCTTCCACTTATCTTGTAATTTTCTTTCTCTTTTGGTTTTATTGTACACACGTATTTAGAGTTTCTTGTCTTGAGGGGGGGAGGGAAGCGGCAATTGATACCATAAAAAAATCTCCACATTTTTCAAACAAACAAAACCACAAAAAGTCAGTATCCTAAACACTAGATGCTCTTATATGATTAACAAAGTAAGTGCCCAAATGACAATGATAATTTTGATTAAATGACGTAGGCATGATCTTTGTTTTAACTTCATTTCAATTTTGATTTTTGTCATGTTTGACACGTTTATAATTTAAAGAAAGATTTATATGATCCTGTAACATAGGATAGATATATTTTTAGTATCCACAGTCTAAATTTGCAGGCACCACAGACCACCAAGCTTTAGGAAAGTGGTGGTCCTTCTGAATATCAGGTGGCCTCAGGCCAGCGGACTTGCGTTAGGCTTTGTTAAGTATGTGCATTTCTGGCTGAGAGTCAAAAACTGGCACATTTGAGTGATGACTGGTGCTTATAAAAGTTGTTAGGGCTATGTAAAGAGTACTTAACATGCCTAGGTGTATATTGCGAAACCATCACATGCGTGCAGGATTGCTACAATGTCTACATTCTACTTTACTCTTGTCTTTTTCTGTAACATTTAGCACATCTGAAATGCTATTAGCATGGACAGTCACTCCTCTGCCTTAAATGCTGTTCTACAACCACTCCACTCCTGTTTGTAGATGTAAAATGTGATAGACAAGGTCACCATATATTGATCTATTCTGCAAAATTATGCATGGTTCTGTATGCCTTATTATTTATAGCTGGGAAGTGGTCTAAACAATACTTCAAAACAGCATTCAATTTAACATCTTTATTTCAAAATATATTACTAAAATGATTTTTTACATCATTGTTAAAATGTTGTGTTCCAATCATTAACAGGATAAAGACGATAAATTGTCCAAACTTCACTTAAGGAATTCAAGTTTGTCAAGAATATGAATGACCACTTGCAATTTGAGACCCAGTAAAGTTAACCAACAAACTTTGAACAAAAGATGTTGTTCATGATAACTCCATCTGAAAAAAAGCTAACACAAGCAGTGTTGACCCTAACCCTTGTATCTAAATCCACATTTGCCATCTTACAGATCACAAATACAAGTACATGTACCTAGATCATAGCAACAGGCTCATGGCAGCAAATGTGATTTCGAAAACTAAATGTTCTGGATAAATGACATGTTGGTACTTCAGTTACATGTTTGACATTAATATGTACAACAATGACAAATACTAAATCTGAAATTTCATAAACATCAATAAATGGCATAATTTCATTTCAAACATGTGCTTTAGTAATTTAAACTACTGACACAAAGATAACAGGAATAACAATAGAACCAGGAAACCTTTTTTCTTTCAACATTTTTTTATCTTGACAATTTTATGGGATTCATCATTTCTAAATTGAAAGTAAGATCTTTTTAAAACTGGCAAATTTTTTAAGAAATCCCCTTCATACGTCTTAATGCCTTGGGCTCACAGAGATAGATGCCTGTATAATAAGAAAAAGAACTGATAAGCACTATTAAAAATTTGAACTATGTGAGATAACCCCTATGACACACATACTTAAATCCTGAGCATAATCAGTCAGTGCTCTGTACTGGTTACTAGTGTTGTAACTATTTTTCATGTTGTGATACCAAAATGTGACCCACATTTCAGCAGAAGTGAACAAGATATTGAAATATATGACAAATAACACACTCTTCATTGTTATTTATCTACATGTGACATAACATGTCAATGTACAAGCTGAATGGCTTTTAAAACTACCTGCTGTTGAAGGAAATGCTGTCAACACCTCTGCATTATAAACATGAACCCCCTCACCAATTGGATTAGTTGTTGTTGTTGTTGTTGTTGTTGTTGTTATAGGGTTTAACGCCATTTTTCAGCACAAGATAGGCTATACATGGCGGCCAGTATTAATGGTGGAGGAAGAACCCTGGAAAACCCCGGGAAGAACCACCGACCCACGAGAAGCTACTGGCAGGCTTTCTCACGTACCCACGTTAGCCGAGCCTGGACTCGAACCCACGCAGACAGAGGTGAGATGGCAGTGATCCGTAACGATCAGCGCTTTAGACCACTCGGCCACTCGGGGCCCCCCAATTGGATTAGTAGTGCGATCAGAGTAATACCATACAGTCTTTTGTTGAAATACATATACATACCAATTTTTATTGTAAAATTTTTAACAGGAAATCCTTAAAAAGAAAATTTTTGATATTTTGTACAATTTAGTAGCATTACCTAAATAAAACAACTACTGTTTGACTTTGTACCTGTTGGCTATTTTCTGGATTACTCCATTCTGCATCAATTACTGAACTCTATTTGTTGGTCTTTTTTTTAAGAGCAGCACTTGCATCATTGATGGCAGTTTCTTCCTCGGTAACCTTAAGTTCATCTTTTGTATCTTATTTGTCAACATGAATAGAAGTTTGTTTGTAGTAAAGTCACAAATTGGTCCACCACAATGTTGCTTGATATAACAAAACTGATGCTTTCTAGTATTTCTGTCTGAAAAAAAAAACAACAATAAAATGGCATCTAGGCAATGATAGAAGCAGCAGCTATATTTTGAAACTTTTAAAAAAAAGTCTTTCAAAGGGAAGCACACTCTACTGATCAATAAAAATTTCTAGAAATCTAAGATAAAACCATTTCTTCTATTTCACTGCTGAGTGCTGAAACTACTTGGTTATTTAGTGATTTAGCACCAGGGCATAGTAATAAAGTGCCTTGCCCATGTTGGCATTGATGGGGGGGGGTAGTAAAGTACTTTTAAGCACTCGTGTGTGTGTGTGTGAGTACACGTGCATGCATACCAGAGATATAACAGCTTGGTGCGAGGACATGTCCAGTGATTAAATAAATACTGCAAGGGATTACCCATTATCAAACTTCTATGGTCAAAAATGGTGCAAAATTCCTATTCAGTTTCTGACAGTAACATTTAAAATAAACTGTATAATAATTTTGTAAAAAACAATAGTAAAATTTTCACGCAGCCATTCCATTCCTAACATTAATATAAAAAAACAAATGACTAAAACTATTTTGTCTCATCATCACTGCTGGCCTAATAAGAGTTATTATTCCAGGTGAGGATAAGGGGCTGTCCATTTAGTACATTTGAAAACTGCCATTTTTTGCCCCCTCCCCCAGTTGCAGGGTGGACTTTTTTCTAACCCCTCCTCAGTGTGAATGCATGTATTTGCTTAGTACCCCCCTTCAAACACTGTCAATTTGTCTGCATTTCAAATAAAAAGGGAGTTTCTTTAGTAACATGGTCTCCATATTTGCATGATCAAGTCCCTGTTTTCAAGCAACAGATTTGATCATTCACTGTGTTTGATAATCTCACTAATTCCACACATTTTGGAGTTACATTTTTATTTGTCCATTATTTCTAAAAATATTAAAACTGTACATTGCAAATACTGGATGGAGATGACACAGTTCTGACTGCCATGCATCATCCATCCTGGAAACCAGAAAATGGCACATGGGCTAATCTAGCTGCTTACAATTAACTTATCAGTTATATATGTACTATTAAAAAAAAAATACCAGTGAAGACACTTCTCTCCCTTTCTGCACAACTTGTATGGCCATAATCAGACCCTCTCAATATGCAACTGCAGTACACGGAATGATTGACTGCCCTCTCATTTGCCAATTGAAAATGATGTACTGCACTTATTTATAACTTATCTTCTTGATGCTTTTCATTTTTAAAATTGGTAAGGGGCTACAAGCAAATTGGAAAGTGTGCAAATACTATCAGTTGTTTCTTGTTAGGTTTTATTGTAACTTTAATAAAGTTTTTGTTATTAGGTGTGTATATACTGCTTGGTCTTATCCCCACCCACACATATTCAAACTTCACCCCCCACCCCCCAATGTGTACATACAAAATGTACAGTACTCAACAAAACAAAGTTTAATCCAAAGCCAACACAAGATTCACATTGAAACTAACACACATGAACTATAAAATTACCACTAGTGCATTCATTATGAAAATTGTTCAAGTGAATAAAAATTAGGCATGAAGTGTAAAGCAGCAACTATGTTATGTGCTATGTATATTTTGGAGATGATATACATAGCAAAAAATGGTGTACTGTCCAAATGTTTATGAACTTGACATGCACATAGCAAATCTAAACATAAAGTCAACAATGTTTAATTCAACTTGCAACTGTGCTTACATTTTTTGGAGAAAATGAGATGACTGGATACTAAGCAGAAAGTTGTAATAATCATCTACTTGTATACAAGCCACAACTGACCACATTGTTAATAAATACTTGCATGGATATGACCACAACCAATGAAAATAAGAACTGTTACCTATCAAAAATCTGAAATCAATGAAAAACTCCTAACACATTTTGACTTAGATTACCAATAGTTACATTTTAATTAGGTATGGACAGTATCATTTCTATGCAGAAATAACTGGAAGATTGGGTGAATAATGATCTATTACTAACCAACTCATTGGTTTCAAGATAATTTTTTCATTTTTTTATTTGATAACTTTAACTTCCTTTCCATATATTGCCATTTATTACAATAGTTCCGAGATTTCTTTTAAACTGTCACAGTAATTAAACAAAATGCAACTGAATCCATGAAACTAGTTCATTGAAATTGTCACATAAGATATTTCATACAAACATACAACAGTATAATGCCAATGGTATTATATTCTGCACTTCTTCCATTGCAACTTTAAAGTGCCATCAATCAGATTTTTCCTCTGATAACCGTTAAACAGTCAAATTATGTCAAGCTGTATTCCAAAACATCGGAATTATCTATTGGAACTGGACTTGGGTTGAGTACATGTTGGAGTTAAAATATCCAACGAAAACTCCATTACACACAAGCGTTCGTTTCTACCCCTTCAATCAATTAACTAACGCGAAATCTGCCCCACACCGATTCTGTGTGTGTCGGTCATCTTGAGTTAATTGGATAAAGCCAAGTATGTGTTACTGTGCCAATGGCTTTTGATCGACAGAAACAAGTCTATGACAACAACGTTCGTAATGATTGAATAAACGGAATTTCACTAGTCTCTTAACACTTTTTGATTAGCTTACTGAAAAAAATAACAGAACTTACCTCTAAGGCTGTCAGTTACTTCTCAAGGCTTTGCTTTCTCAACCAAATACCAACTTTTTCCCCTGTCGAAAACATGTTTCACCACCATAACTGTCACAATACGGCTATATTCGGTTCTTTTCACAGCACGCATCAGATCCGACTGATGCAAACCAAGTCTCACAAGACTAAAGTTAATGTCGCAGAATTTACACTTTAATTTTATTAGGAGATTTATTTTAAAAAATCTGCTAGTTTTCCTATGATTGAGAAAGTAAAGACATAGATTTTCACTTTGTTTGTGATTAGTAAAACTACAAATGCAGATCACGTGGTAGGCTTTCCCGACCTATTTATAGCTGACCAATGACAACGTTTTATAGTCTGTTGTCTGTTTGTAGAAAATAGGCCTTCTCTTGATGGGAACAAATACGGCGTGCATAAAATAAAATACGAATTTAATAACTGGATATCTAAAGTGGAAGTTTTTTATTATGTTTAGGTCGCACTTTTAGACAGACCTACAGAACCAGTTATGCCATCCACCAATAGAAGTGATTTTATTGAATAAACAACCTGGGACAGAAGCAATTTTGAATCAAGAACACCCTGGGATAGATGTTTTTAAAAGTGCCGTCCCCGGGTCCCATGTATGTTTTAATGGAACAGCCCTTATCCAAGGAAAGGCATTAAATGTTATATTGCACGCAGTTATTCATGCCCTTTTCTGCATTCAAGTAGCATGTCATAATATACTTTTATGTATGCATGTTTTTCTCTTATAGTTAAGGTTGCCATGCTCCACAAAAATATCCAGAAGTTACCAGTTTTTTTTGTTGTGGTAATTCTGATTTCATGCATAGTTTCATCAAATTGTGTTACCATCGAGTAGATACACTATTCTGCTATTAATTATTGCAGTCCAGTGACAGGATTCATGCTTGGCTTTCACTGTACTATAAAATGTTATTGTACGGGAATAAGCCTTATTTTCTATTTTGTTCAGCACTTGCATTGTATTTTGAAACAAGTTGCTAATGTTGAATCATGACCTTTGACCTTTAGGTCAGCTGGTGTGTCGTATAGAGGAGGAACATCTGTGGGAATGCAAGCAACTTGGAGCCCACTCCCCCCATGTGCTGCTGAACTCCCTTGTCTACTTCAACACTAAATACTTCATGCTGAAAACCTCAGAAGACCACCTCAAGCTCTCCTTCACACACATCATGAAACACTGGAAGAAAGCCAACACTCCCACCAAGGGAATAGGGCTGAATGCAGGTCGACATGTGTACCTCCGATATTACTGCCCCACCCCACAAACTAAAGGTAAGATTTATTCAGACTAGTGCTCTGCAAAAACAGATTCCTGCTTTAATAGTCCATAAAATTCCCATAAAACACCGTGTTTTGAAAAACCCATAGAATTCTCCCTGAAATGTCAAGTTTTGATAAAAGCCATAGAATTCTCCATAAAATGGCATGTTTTGAAATATTAATCTCATTACATGTGATTCTATCATTTGTAGAGAAATATGAACATTTATTAAATACTAAACGGTTCAAATGAAGAAGACAATTAAAAGCATGAACCTGAACTTTTGGAAAGGTCAAATCATTGTTATGCTTCCATAAATTCCTTACAGTTTATTTTGTACTACTAAAACTCCTGTTTATTCTTAAAATCATCAAACTTTGTATCAGCAGCATACACCAGTATAAACTATGGAAAAGGGTATACATTCTGAGGTATGGTTTTTTTTAGTCCACAAGCCCATTTCTATGGCTCCATAAAAAGTGGCACATTAATGTAGAGGTCTAAGAAATTATTGGACCAGTAGACAAGTACTGAAAGCCTGTGATTCCAAGGGAACACTTGCTCAGAACCAGGCTTCTGGTGGGCATGGTTGGCTGTTAAAGAATTTTAGGCATGGTACAACTGGTGAGTGTAGTCAAGTACCAATGCCAGGTAAATAATTATGTTTTTCAACATTACATGGGCAATTGGTGCACGAGTAATGTTTTTTTTTTGTTTTTTGTGGGTTTAATACCATTTATCAGCACATGATAGGCTATACATTTGTCACCAGTATATTAGGTGGATGAAGACTTTGGGAATAACCATCGTCACACTGGAAGTTACTAGCAAGCTTTCTCACATACCCACAATGGCTGAGCCAATATTATAATCCATGTGGACAGAGGTAAGATATGAGTGATCTTTAAAGGTGAGCACTTTAGACCACTCAGCCATGTAGAGCCCTGTTTGTGCATGAGCAAATATTGAGAAATCATGATCACAGCTCAAATATGTATTGCACACCATATTAGATAATAGAACATACTGACTAGTATAATTAGATAATAGTGTGTGTGTGTGTGTGTGTGTTTCTGATTTTTAATGTACCTTTAAAAAATTTTCATTCATAGTTAGATCATAGAATGTAAAAAACACTGAAATAATTGCTAGTCAGGGATTGTATATTCCACAATGTGTATTCTTAGGCTAATATACAGATATTAGTCATACAATAAATGGTAAATCTGGACTGGCCAGCTTGAGGTTAATAACTCTTAATATGTCTGAGATATCAGTTAGAAATTTTGTATTAGTGTGTTTATCCATTGTTTATCTGTTCAGGTGGTGAGTCAGGCAAAAAGAAGAAGGAGGAGATGCCAGTTTATGAGCAGGCAGAAAACCTGGAGAATCCACTGAGATGTCCAGTCAAACTTTATGAGTTCTACTTGTCAAAATGGTAAGTAACCAAGTCATTTCTGACATATTTTTGAGTGTATATGCTATCAACTTAGTTGCCTGTCTTACTTGGTGCCATGGAATTAGATAAAATATTGAAATACCGTATTTCATGTATTTTTACATGCATGAAAAATTAATTATTCTTTTCAGAATTCAAAAAATTATATGTAAAAAAATGTTAATTTGAAGTACTCACCATGTACAAAAAATAAAGGGTTCAGACCTAAACAAGGATTATATGACACATGATGCTTGGCAACCAAACAGCACTGACAAAACAAATAAACATAACATTGCTTTGGCTAATGATGCTTTCAACCAAATTACAGTTTGGTTTTTTATGTACTCAAATACGTTATAAAATGTGTGTGTGTGTGTGTGTGCATGAAGTTTTAAAATTATGTCTGTGCCGAGTATATTTTTTAAAAATGTTGTGGGCAAAAGATGATCAAATCAGCTTCAAATATTACTTGCAATGTTAGATATTTGTTTCAGAGAGAGAGGGATTACATGGTGATTGAAATCTTCATTGTTTAGTTACCTGGCAGTTGTGCTATTCCTGATGTAAACACTACAAGCGCATTATTATATTCTATTGGCAATTAAAACCTGAATCAATAAATCGTTCTTGTTGTAATTACAAGATCCATTGTCACTGGGCCACATGGCTGTGCAGACCTATTATACGTGCTAATTTAAATAAGCTTTGACCTTTATTAATAAAAAAAACCTGGCCGAGTCATACCAAAGACTTCAAAAAATGGTACTAACAGCTGCCTCACTTGACGCTCAGCATTAAGAGGTTAGTGTTAGGACTGGTCGGCCTGGTGTCAGGATAATGTGACTGGGTGGGACATCATGCTACATGTGGCATGATGCCCCAGTGCTAGACATCACTATAAACTGTCACACTGCAGACATCATAGTGATATGACTGAAAAATTGTTAAAGCTACGTTAAAAATCTATATCACACACACACACATACACCTTTAGATTGGTCTTTTCCAGTAAATGCTGTATTGAGGACCAGATTTGCCTCGACAGTTCAAATTAGTGATTCTCTATGTAGGAAATTAGGCCACCCATGAGGTATTGAAAAAGTGTCCAACAAGCCCATTAGGTCAAGAACAGTATTAAGATACTGATACTTATGATGAAGCCAGTTGAAAAAAAAATGGCAAATAAATTTAATAAGACTGTATATTATTCTTTGTTGTAAAGCTAAAAGGGCAGTATTTTTGATAACTTTGGCAAACACAAGTCTTTACAGTAGAACATTTTATGTATGAAAAATAAGAGGATTTGACAAAAAATGATATTTTGTGTGCAGAAAAAATATACATTTAATTATTATTTTTATAGCTGATGGTGTATGAAAAATTAAAGGGTACAAAAAATAGCATGAAATATATTGTAAAGGTAATTAGGATGTCAAAATGCTCTGCAATATGAGGACATATTTTACATTTTCTGTAAAAACAATTATCAGCTGATTCAGAATAAGGATTACAATGTTTATATTTGCGTATTTGGGGACATAAATGGTTCTTTTACCCCAGAAACTGAGTTTGACCAACAATGGCAAATACAAGATTATTATTTCTACTGTACTTGTACACAAGTTCACCAGTAGAAACTTTGAAGTGAATAAGATATAGATTTCCTTAGGAGATATGTAAAATGTAACTCACCCCAAGCTATCCAGTTAGCTTTTATAATATTTATGAAAGACCCTAGAACATAGATACATAATAGATGAAATGTTTTAGACTTTTTTATTGTATGTAGATGAGTCAATTAGATTTTTTTATGGACTTTTTATTGTATGTAGAGGACTTGATTAGATTTTTGCAGGTCATTCAGTAAAGTTGTGATCCATTAAATTTTGAAATGACTAAAGCAGACAGTGTTCTAATGGAGACAGGGATCTTTCTTCTGTGAGAATTTTATGCAACTATTTTTAGTTATTCTGTCCATAAGGCAAAGTGAAAGTGCACGTTTGGTATTGCTTCATGTTATTGTATTGCCCTGTGTTATGGTATTGCCCTATGTTATAGTATTACTTTGTGTTATGGTATTGCCCTGTGTTAAAGTATTGCCCTATGTTGTCAATCAACAATTGCTATTTTCAACATCTAAAAAGATCACACAAAAACACCAATTTCAACCACATTCCCCAGACAGCATTCTGGCAAAGAGGTCTTTCAGGTTATTACACATGATGCTGTTCCCTGATCAGATATGGCCACTATCATTAAAAAAAAAGGAAAACACTTTAAACATCTCCACATGCAAAACCACTGAACATAATTTTATCAGATCTGACAGAAAGCACAAGGGACTTTATAATTTATGTAAAAAATGATACTAATCTGGAATCAGATTTAATTGTCATTGTCAAAATTAGAAAAGCTGTTCATTGACCTTCAACAGTTGCTTGTTTTCAACTTCCCAATAACCACCTGAACCCATTTCAACCAAACCTAGCAAAGAAAATCATGGTGCAAAGTCCTTCCAAGTTCATACAGATTATGCCAATCTGCCACCAAATATGGCAATATTTCTAAAAACAGAAGAAACTTTAAAAACACTACTCAGAAAGACTTGAAATGAATTTTATCAAATTTGACAAAGCTTCCAGCATGAAGACCAATGAAATTCATACAGTTGATGCCAATCCACCATCAGACATAGCCATTCTACTAAAAATAGAAAAATCATCAAATGACTTCTCCAAAACAACTGAATTGAATTTGACAAAACAGGAGAGTTGTTGTAAGGTTTAACACCATTTTTCAGCACAGGATAGACTATACAAGGCAGCCAGTATAAATGGTGGAGGAAGAACCCAGTAAAACCCCGGAAAGAACCACTGACCCACGAGAAGCTACTGGCAAGCTTTCTCACATACCCACATTGGCCAAACCCGAGACTCTAACCCATGCAGACAGAGGTGAGATGACAATGATCCATAACAGTGAGCGCGTTAGACCACTTGGCCACTTGGGGCCCCTACAAAACAGGAGAGAGAAAGCATCCTGGCATATAGACCTTTCAGAATGTGTAAAAGTGATGTTGATTCACTATCAAATATGGCCACCATTACTAAAAGTAGAAGGAACTTTAAATGACTTAGGAAACCGCTCAGCAGAATTTAACCAAATTTGAAAGAAACCATTCTGATATCAAAGGCTTTAAGATTTGTATAAATGATGTTGATTTGCTATCAAATATGGCTGTCATTACTAAAAATGAAAATTGATTTCTCAAAAACCACTCAACAGAATTTGAACAGATTTTACAGAAAGCATTCTGGCAGGAAGGGTTTTAAAGTTAATATAAAATGATGACATTATCCAATCGAATATGTTTGTTGTTGCTAAAAGTTGAAAAACCTTTAATAACTTCTAAATAACCACTAAACATAATATGACCAGATTTTTTTAAAGCCTTTCAGTTTGAGTGTTTTTCACATTTGTACAAGTGAGGACATTCTGGCATCAAATATGGTTGCCATTACAACTTTACTTTCAAAAAATGCTATACAGAGAGCATTCTTGCATAGTGACCTTTCAGTAATGGACAAATGATGCTGACGTGAAATCAAATATGGATGAAGGTACAAAACTCAAGGAAACCTTTAAACAGTTGTTGTCAGAAAATATTTAATCAATATCATTGGAGAAATTTCAACAGAAAGCATCCTCATAACCCAGATATCTTGGCTAGCCACTCTTGTATTTGACTGTTAGGGACATATCTATAAGTAGTCTCAGACCAGTTAGGTCCTCTTGCAAATTTTACTTCTTGGAATTTAAACAAGCAAATTATGCTTTTTTCCAAGAACAAATTCAGAAATTGTTGAAGGACAAACCTGACTGGTTTTAAAAATATAAGTCTAGCATATGCAGTTTAAATTCAGACTAAATTATTTATCTTTAATCAGTATATAAAGTGTATTATTGATGACAGTGTAATAAACCACACTACACAATGACAATTCAATGAACCACACTGCTTAATGATAGTGTAATGAACCACACAAATTAATGATAGTGCAGTGAACCATACTACTTAATGATAGTGTAATGAACCACACTACTTAATGATAGTGTAATGAACCACACTAATGACAGTGTAATGAACCACACCAATTAATGACAGTGTAATGAACCACACTACTTAATGATAGTGTAATGAACCACACTAATGACAGTGTAATTAACCACACTACTTAATGACAGTGTAATGAACCACACCAATTAATGACAGTGTAATGAACCACACTACTTAATGATAGTGTAATGAACCACACTAATGACATTGTAATGAACCACACTACTTAATGACAGTGTAATGAACCACACCAATTAATAATAGTGTTGTGAACCAACTAATGATAGTGTAATGAACCACACTACTTCATGATAGTGTAATGAACCACACTAATGATAAGGTAATGAACCACACTAATGATAATATATTGATCCACACTACTTAATGATAATGTAATGAACCACACTTTTTACTGATAGTGTTGTGAACCACACTACTTTTTACTGACAGTGTAATGAACCACAATTATTAATGACAGTTTAATGAACCACACTACTTATAAGATTGTAATGAACCACACTACTTAATGAGAGTGTAATGAACCACACTTCTTAATGATAATGTAATGAACCACACTACTTATAATAGTGTAATGAACCACACTAATGACAATGTAATGAACCACACTACTTAATGACAGTGTAATGAACCAGACTACTTAATGATAGTGTAATGAACCACACTCCATAAAGACAGTGTAATGAACCACACCACTTAATAATAATTGAACCACACTACTTAATGACAGTGTAATGAACCACACTACTTAATGACTTGATAATGATCCACACTACTTAATGACAGTGTAATGAACCACGCCACTTAATGAAACTGTAATGAACCACAGTGTAATGAACCACACTTCATAATGATGTTGTAATGAACCACACTAGTCGAAAGGCAGTATGAACTCATGTCTTTTCTCTTCTGCATCTCATTTTTCAGTCCTGAAAGCATCAAAAATCGGAATGACATGTTTTACCTTGTGCCTGAACGATCCTGTGTACCAGACAGCCCTGTATGGTACTCCACACAGTCTCAAACCATTGATGTCATGACCAAAATGTTGAACCGAGTTCGCCTTGTTCGTGAGATACAAGAGTCAAATCTACACACCCAGCCAATCTATATATAGATCGTACATGTATGCTTGCACATACTATCACAAATGCACACTTTCTCTCTATTCCACTTGTTCAGCTGTAAATTCAAATGTTTTTAAAAGATTTTTCATTTGATCGTTAGGTTTATAGCATTTTGTTTGCAGCATGTACAACTTTATTCAACTTAATTCTTGTATCTGTGTGATTTTAAAAACGTTTTAAGATGGCACAATTAAAAAACAATTTATGTTTGAAATAAGATTGATGTACGTGTGATCAGGTATTATGGATTCAGATATATTTGTGGGGTATCGACTTTTAAGGATTTTATGGTGGCAACAAATGCATTTTGTTCAATTTTGCATATTGTTACAATTAAAACAAGCCTTCCCAGTATATTACATTTGAACAGGTACTTCCTCAGTTTTATTACAAATTAAAACAAGCCTTACCTGCATATTGTTACATTTGAACGGTTACTTCTGCATTTTGTTACAGATTTAAATAGGCATTACCCACATATTGTTATAAATTTAAAGAGGCACTACCTGCATTTTTAAAAAAAGTTAAACAGGCACTAACTGCATTTTGTTAAAAATTTAAACACATTGACTGCATTTTGTTACAAATGTAAACAGGTACTACATGCCTTTTATTTCAAATTTAAACAGGCACTACCGGCATTTTGTTATGACAAGAAAGCAACTTGAATGATAACATTCTGATTCTTTGACTGTTTATACAAAGACATTGTATGAAATAAAGGATGTGGATCTTGATTTTTGTGAGCAGAATTTCATGCAAAAATGACATCTCACAATAATTATTCAAAAGGCAAACAGACTGAAGGAAACCCATATGGCACATGAGATTGGTATCCATCACATTATAGTAAAAATATGAAAGTTGATAGAATATAAAGTTTGATCTACTCTTCTAAATGAATGTATTTCACCAGTCCAAGTGTCTCTCCAGGTACAGTCAAACCCACTTATCTCGACCTCGGTTATCTCGAGAACCCGTGAATGTCGAGTGTTTTTGTCTGGTCCCGAAAAAATCCTTCTTTGTTATGTTAATTTTTCCCCACTTATCTCAACCCCTGTTAAGTCGATAACCCCGTTATGTTGGGCTTAAGTTTCGGTCCGACATGTGGACCCTCTTAATTCAACAAAATGCAACTTTCAATGTCCATCTGAGAAATTTTACAACAAATGATCCGGTGTTTCCGCTACACTGTCAAGGATGGAAAAAGTTGGTACAAGACCAAATTTTACTGTTACAAATGCTAATCAACCAATCTCATCAATACATGGTTTATGACTTGCACAGAGTGGAGAAAATTATGTTGTATTCAATACTTGAGATTAAAGAAATTGAATGAATGCGTTTCTGATCTTTACAGGAGCTGCATTCATAATGGACAGTCACATGTCAACACCACGACAATATAGTTTGCTCCACACAGCATCGCGAATTTTATGTTATCAGTACCTCTGTAAATTATCAGGTCAACATCAATAAATGTAGCTAAAAATACCTAATTCGTTGTACACTATATATTTAAAATGAATTAGGTACTTTTAGCTACATTTAATGATACAATTACAGATAGAATAAAATTCATGATGCCTTGTGGAACAAACTATAGTGTAATCCCAATCCAATATCGTCACCGTTAGTCCCCAACTTTATCCATGCACAATTAACAACTCTGGTTCAGAGGTTTTTTTTGGTTTTTTTGTTGGTTTTTTTAAAATAAAGTTGATTGGTAGTTAATAAGTGTTTCAAAGCTGGTGTAAGTGTAAGCCTTCAACCATCTGAATGGCTAGATCACATGACTTATAATCATAATCATCTATAAATAGAAACAGGCAAAATTCCAAACCTAGCTGGAACCTCCCCAAAAAACACATGGTTATTAATTTGTTTTAAGCAAGAGTAAATAAAACCACAAAGAAGTATTTAAAAAATCCATAGCACCCATTTTTTAAATGACACTTTCGATTGCTGTGCAATGATTACAGATTCGTCAACACAAACTGAACATTGCAAACAGTGACTGCTTGGATTAATGTCATTGAAATAGAAAGATGAGTTGTTTTTTTTAAAAAATTTGTATTGTTTTTATCTTGAACCCAATACCAAAGCCTTGCAATCCATCAAAGTGAAATGCTGACTCTGTGTTGTTGCCGACGGTCACTGATCAAAGTCGGGAGGGACATGGGACTAAACTTTATGAATAGAATATGTCGGTTTCTTACAGAATTTGATGTTGAGGCAGTTAACTTTATAAAGACTTTAAACACATTTTACAGTCTGTCGGTACATGAATACCAACAGTCTCATCTTTTTCCGGAACAGAGGCAAATTTTATCGGTAAAAACGGGCATACTGGTGTAAAGGAACCTCTAATAATCAACAAAAGCGATTGATTTTCACGCACATTTTTGGTCAGTTACCTTTTGCTACTAGTTAAAGTCAACACAAACAAAAGATTTTTCTTTTTAAAGTACAGTCCTACATGTACTTAAATTGGCCTAGAGTTTAGTCAGAGTGAGAAAACTGTTGAGGCTACCAAAGGGATGAGGCTATTCACAGGGAAAGAAAAACAACTTTAAATCACTGCATACTTATATGTGACTTGTTACTTAATCTCATTTAAAAGGCTGCCAATCTTGTTTTGTGCAACTGGGCATGACTGAACTTATATTTTTATTATGCATTAGAAATGCCATTTGTTTTTAGAAACAAAACGCCACATTTTTGGTACTTCAGATAAATAATTATTGTTATGTAATAGGTTTGACAACTAAACCCTGATATCTTGGGACCCGGTTATGTCAATGATTTATTGACACCCCTGACATAAACAAGATAACCAGGTTTGACTGTACTTGTCTCACTTTTGTTTGTCATTATCTCTCACTCTCTCTTGCTTCTACTCCTCTTTATTAGCTTAGGTTTTAAGAACTTACCAACAAATATTCAGGGTGAGATATGAAGCTTTCATTGTTTAACATTGCAAGTTGAGCAGAAAATCTGGTATTTTAGAGCAAGTCACACAAAAATATTTGATAAATTGAATACGTTCTATTTTTTAATGGCTTCATTTTAAAAAGAACAAAGTTTGTAACATTTGGAGAAAAGTCAGATAATGCAACTCTCCCTTTTTTGTGACTCAAAAACAATATGGGTAGTGCCTCTTTAAAAATGCAAGTAACATAACAGTGATAGATACCATTTTTGTCAGAGGTGTATCCACAAATTTAAATACTAATAAAAATGTCATCTTGGACAAAAGCATGAAAAATGATAAATTCATAAATTCACAATATGAGTCAGGAAACCATTTTGATTCTGGCAATGCAAACCCCTACCACCCCAATTTAATTTCAGTAGTAAATTATTGTCTTTCCACTAGTTAGAGAATAATACCGAACATGTCCTAGGCTTAAGGACATAGCAGACATTTCTCCATTTCCACTAATTCTAGAATAATACAGAAAATTTCTAGTCTGTAAGATGTAGCAGACATTATTTCATTTCCAGCTGAATATGAGTCTAATTTGGAAACAGTCATTTGATATTACCATGATTATTTTTAGCTTATCTGACTGTAAGCTTATGATCTGGCCCTAAATCCTTTGTGCACCATTTCTCATGTATCTTAAAGCATCCAACTTTGATCAGTCTTAGAATATTGGTTGATCTCATCAAGATTTCAGACAAGATGGATAATGAGTGAGATCCTGTCATATTGATGAGGTGATAATACATCTGATTGGGGTCATTTTTCTGATCAGATGTGTAATATAAGTTTCCATTATCAAGGTCTTGGAAAAATTTGGTGTTGGACAAGATGCATGTATGTTAATGAGGCGATTTTGCATCTAGTTTTAAGATTATATAAAACTTAAGCTAGAGATTTTGTGTTGACCAATAATGAGTTTTTACATTTGAAAAGTCACTTTTGACTGGCTCAGAGATTTTGTGTTGACCAATAATGAGTTTTTACATTTGAAAGGGCACTTTTGACTGGCTCAGAGCTGAAACTAAGCTCAGGACTGATGAGCTCCAGGCCAGATTGGCTGAGCTTGTTACAACTCTGAAGACAGTTTTTGGTCCACTTTTGATAAAACTTGGAAATAAAGTTTATATCGTCAGGATCTCAAATTTCATCACAAGTGAAATTAGTGCATATTTTGATGAGGCAGTGCTGCATATGATTGGCTGAGCTTATTTCCACTTGAGAGACTATTTCAGATCTGATTTTGATCAAACTTTGTAAATAGGCCTAGATCACCAAGCTGTCTAACATGTTTTATTAAGAGAGAGATCAAGACATTTCAGGCTGATCTTGCATCAGATTAGTTGAGCTTCTCACCACTCAAGAAATGGTATTTTTTCTGACCAAATTTCTATATTAAAAAGTTTGCTAAATAAGACAATATCATAAAAGATTTTGGATGAAATGTATTATTAGTGATACTTATGCATAGTAATAAGGTAATCTTGCATCTGATTGGCTGAGTTTGTGATGACTCTAGAACCTGCATGTTTGATAGGACTTTGATTAAACTTTGACAATAGGCTTATGCGTCAGCATACTGGTATGATTATGATTGAGATCCACACATGATAATGAAGTGTTCTTTCATCTTAGTAACTGAGCTTGTCAGCACTGTCATGCCTGCTTCAGATCAGATTTAATAAAAGTTGTTAATTAGTTTTGTATCATTCATATTGTGGATGACTTTAGTAGCATGATCTACACATACTTAAGTGCTAAACTTGTATTTGACCGAGCTTGTTAACACTCTGGGGCCAAAGTTTCAATCATATTTTGTTCAGACTTGGTAATCATGGTCTTAGACAAGTTTTTTAAATATATAGGATGTGTGCATAATAAAAATTGTACCTTATTGGCTGAGCTTCTTAAATCTCTAGACACTATATTTCCGATCTGATTTCGATTAAGCTTGGTTGATTGGTTTATATCTTAAAGATTTTGAAGGGGTTTGCTTATGTGTATGATCACAGAATATTAATTATGCCTTTATCTTTGGAAAGAATATTGGACTACAAAGAAATTGGTCAAATGGACATGTTCTAAAGGTTGGGAGATATATTACATATGTTCCTACTACAGTGCTACATATTATCTACATTAATAAGTCAAGTCAAACTGCAAACAACAAATATCCTGATATGCCATAGAATAATGTTTCTACAGATCAGGGTCTATGC
The DNA here is from genome assembly GCA_016617855.1 of Megalonaias nervosa. NCBI lineage: Eukaryota > Metazoa > Mollusca > Bivalvia > Unionida > Unionidae > Megalonaias > Megalonaias nervosa. Next base: position 18,715 of record JAECUM010010708.1, read on the forward strand.
TGTTTGTTCTACTGATTACTCCTAACAAACTGCACAGACCCAGATCTGCCAGTATCATTATGTAACAGCACATCTGGGTCTGTCCAGTTTGCAGCTGGACTCGTCTTACTAGTGAGTATATATGGTAAGCATGCTTTGGGAAGTGGTCAGCTGCTAAATATGCTAGGTTAGATCAGATCAGTTTAGTCTTTTGTTGTTGTAAAACATTTAAATGCTTTTAGAAACCTGTAAGATTTTGATTTCATTGTCGACTAACCAGTCTTTCGTAGGATCAGACTTTATTGCTTGGTGATATATTTGTTCATATGAAAACAGATTTGTAAGATTTTATTTTCCTGGTCAGTCACATCAGGAATAAAATATTTTGTTTGATATCATGAGTATTTCATTGCCCACCAAATAGTAAGGTTTAACTGCAATGAAAATATTTGATATTACAGTATATATTGAATGTTGCTTCTGCTTTAGTAAACTTCTTGCCCATCTTTTTACTGATCAGTCACAAGAAGAACTCCTGCTTGTAAAAATTCAATAGTGTCCATGCATGAATGCGTATAAGTGATCATTTTAAAATTAATTTCTTTAAATATTTTTATAAGGACCTTTGCACAGTGATGAGGTACTATGGATAAACTTTTAATCATTGGTCATCAGTAACTGATAAGGACCTTTATACAGTGATGAGGTACTATGGATTAACTTTCTTCATGGGTCATCAAAATTATACAGTCTAATGTAGATGCAGTCGTAAATGCGAGATTTTGTAGAGGCTTGCACAAATTGCAAGCACTTGGCAAAGTGTCATTTTTTGGGGCATTGCATTAAGAAGAATCCATGGCATTTAATCATTTTGAAAGCTTATATTTCTCCTATGACAGCATAGCCATAATTTTTCCTGTGGTGGCATTTTCAATAGTTTAAGATTTTGGTTAAAGTTTTTCATTAGTATTTATTCCTAAACCCCTTTGATGGATTTTGTTTAAACTTGGGATAAATCATTGTTCTGTGAAATGCTAACTTGCCCATTTGATCTTGGGATTAAGGTTAGTCTTGGAAAGTTTGCATTAAGGCTTTGGTTCAAGTATTTTCCTATGCTTATATGTCCTAAATCCTTTGATGGAATTTGTTCTTACTTAGTTTCAACCTTGATGAAGCTAAGATAATTCATCATGACATTTATTCACTCTTTTGATCTTGGGGTCAAGGTTATAACCAAGGAAGATCTACATTAAGGTTTTGCTTTTCGTATGCTTATATTTTCAGAGTCACTTGATGGATTCTGTTTATACCTGGAATTAATCCTTATGAAGCAAAGACAATTCATTTTGCAATGATCATGCTTCCCAGTTGATCTTGGGGTCAGTGTCACTCATAGAAACTTTGCATGAAGTTTTCATTAAATTTTTTTATTTATTCCATAAACCCATTAACATATTCTATTCAGACTTGGGTTGAATTATTATGAAGGAAGACTATTCATTCTGAAACACACTTGCTTAACCTTTTGACTCTTGAGTCAAGGTCACATTTTCTATGACATTGTTTAATTTGTGGGCTCAAATGGATGGGTATAACTTTTGAATCAGTGCAGATACTTTTGTGAAACATTAACCTATTATACATCTGATCTTGATGTCTCACATCTTCAGTCATATGCCATAATTTGTGGTCAAGATCAAAACAATGGATAAGGCAAGCCAGTGACCTGTTTTCTTATCCAAACTGTCACATTTTAATCTCTACAAATATTTTGATGAAATTTTACCCTGGTCACACATTACCATAGAGTAGTCAAATCCTTACTCAGAGGTCAAGGTCATTAGTAGGGAAAGGTCACAACATGTGTGTATCATGTGTCATTTGCAGTACTATTGCCAAATAATTTCTACATGCATTGACTTATATGTTTTAGAAACCACATGGTCTGGAACTACTTTTCATAGCCAAGTTAGAATCATCTTGTATATTCAGTAAAATTTAATTTGGATTACAATTTAATTCTTCTTTGCCTAAAGGCTATTAACAAAACAGAGTTCATGCTGCTAGATTTTTACCCATTTCATCACTGATGTGTTAATAGGGTTTTAGTTTTGAGGAGTTCTGAATTGCACTAAAAAATAGATTTAACTCCCATGATGTTCTGATGTTACAAACATGTAGAACATTGCATTCACCTGGCTCTATTTCATCTCCTCCATAGCATTATCATATTGCATATTTAGTGAACTAACATATTCAAGTCTTGTGTATATAAAAATGAGTACATTTTTAAATGATTACGAGAAATATTATAAGAACCGTTCATGTGAATTCATGGTTCTGATTTATATATTGCATTTAATGATAGCTTAAGTTTTGTGTCACGTGTCTGTATGAGCATGACATATTTGATTGAAAAATCATGGTTAGCTTTAGTGAAAATCAGTTCCATTTCTGTTTGTAAATTATAGCATGCATCATTTCTTCACTTCAGATTTGATTTGCCGATATTAAGACATAGTCCTGAAATGTAACTAAAACCAATCATCCAGTGAAATTGTTTATGTGGTGAAATATGACATCATCTTATCATCATAATGATGTATAACATCACCTCATCTCAGTAGCCAATGAAATTTCTTTTGCAATTTTTGGGAAAGCCTGGTATTACCATCCCTCATATGGTAATGCTCTTACATGCAAGAATCTGGCAGAATGAAACTATTGTAACTGTAAGTGGCTAGAAGTCCCCATTTCCAAAATTCCATTATTTCTGTATTAACTGGCATTTTTTTTAAATAACTGCAAAATTATAACATTTCATTATTCAGTTTAAGCATATTTTTAAGTGTTTCAAAAAGTTTATACTTCATTATACCAACAGCAGAAGGGAGCATATCAGTTTGCTGCTGTCTGCTGATATGTCTGTATGTCTGAAAGTCCATAGTCCATTGTAAGTCTGTTTTAGCAAAACAGCACCAAAATAAAGTTAGAGCCATGAAATGTTACAAACTTTATCATGATCACAAGATTAGATTAGATTTTCAGGCCATTACAGGAAATGTTTCAATTTTTAAAATAAAAAACCTGATAGCTTGATTTTTGTAGGCATTTTTTATTTATTTATATGCAGATGATCTGACATGATTGTCAGTCCATTAAAGCAGTTTGTAGCTCTCCTGATGATAGACCTGTTGTGTTATCCATCTGTCCATTAGAACAAGTGGTTATAGCTCTGTTTAAACTACCTGAATGATTTGCCATTAAACTTTACACATGTATTCATCCCAAGGTATAGTTGGTCCTAAATAAAAAAAATGCTTGGAAATCCAGTATATATAAATTATATTGCTACTCCACCTCAAGATTAGGTATTATTAACGTTGTGTTTTCATTAAAAGGCTTTGTATGATATATGGTTGGTCCTAATTGAATATAGTGCCAGTCTGTCATCTCTATTCCTCCTGATTGGGTGGTCACATCAACATGGAGTTTTCACCAAAATACTTACGTCTACCTGGTCCTTTGTGAAAATGGTGCCATCTTGGAAGTCTTATTATTGCTATTTCTCCTAAATGGAATACCATATCAACATGAGGTTTTCACCAAAACACTTATAACTTTGGTCATAAATGAAAAAGGCATCAACCTGACAATAAATTTTGGTGTCATCTTGAAAATTTTGCTATTGCTATTTCTAAATGGAAAGTCATATTGACATGGGGTTCTCATCAGAAGACGTCTTATGCTATCTAGTTGGTCCTAAATGAAAATAGTGCAGATATTATATCCAGTATGGCCTGAAAATCTTGCTATTGCTACTCCTCCTGAATGACAGTAATATCAGCGTAGTTAATCAACTAATATCAGAGGTAGTTTCAACACTCAGCAGTTTTCAAAAGTAAATGACTTTGCCTTGAATTCGTGGAAATTCTTTTTGGCACTAGAGTGTTAATCCCTTTGAAGGACTATTGTTCGAATATTTTGTACTCTTTTTGGGATTTTGTCAAAAAAGCATGATCAGGCAAAAACCACTTGAGGTAGACAAATTAAATTTGGTGGCTATGTTTTTAGGCACTTCTAGATCACCTGGTTAGTTTCTCATGCCATAAAAGCAAATTTTCAAATTGTTATACATTTCTTCATTATTGGGACTTGAACTCTGGTGATCTGCATAAGTCTACAGTGAGGGAATTTGTTTTATAAACTCAACTCTATTTAAACTTCTTACATAATAAAATCAAGTCTATGGGATTTTTAAAGAGTTGGAACTTATTCATAGCCACTTACTCTTGCTGCCATTTTCTTTAGGTATATAAAATAAGTTTTCTTAGCTTTAGTCATTAGGAAAATGTTGTAATTATTTGTTCTCGAATGCAAGCTTTTGAAATTGCAAGCAGTAATATTGTCATGATTTTTTAGGTATATAACAGCAGAGGTTCACAAAAGAATGATTATCTTATCTTCATAATTTCATACCATACAATATGGTTTTTGTACAACTTAGGGCATTTAAGGCAAACCAGTGATGATATTAAGGATACGTTATATTTTCAAGTTGCTTTATCAATTTTTAAAAGTTATTAAGCAGTGTTTTTCTTAGAAAAGAGACATAAAACTCCTTACATGTCTTCCTCCAGTGAAAGACAAACATGTCAATCATGGGTCTTCAAAAACCTTGCTATACATACTCGCTTGTAAGTCAGAGTCAACTGCAACATAGACCCTGATCTTACATTGTGCCATGTTTCATCTGATTAGGGTCCATGATGTTTGTTCTACTGAATACCCCTAGCAGACTGCATAAACCCAGATCTGCTTGCACATTATGCAATGGCATAATTGGGTCTATACAGTTTTTGTAGTTAGACTCAACTTGTATGTGATTCTGTATGGTAGTTTTGCTGATTCTTATGGCCATTTTTTTTTTCTATAAACACACATACATAAAGTCCACCAGCTGGTGGAAATAATGTTGTACAACATGTGTTAAGAAAACATTGTTTTATCTGTCATTCATTGCTAATATCCAGTATCTTGTTGGAGGCAAGCCAGAGATAATTGTCAAATTTATATGTAAATGTATGGCAGTATTATGTAAACAGCTTACTGGTTGAAAGTACAATGTAGTCAACAACCATTATTATGTAAACAGCTTATTGTTTGAAAGAACAAAATAGTCAACTACCTTTTCTTCTTTTCAATGCATACACTCTGTCATATTCATGTTTAAAGACTTAAAACATATGCAAATTTCATCAGGTGCAAATATCTATACATGTTGTTTTATGTAGAATATATGGTAGATGTCTAGAATTGCATATATACATATTGCTCTTGGGCATTTCAATATTAATAAAACACAAGCTAATGCATTTTGTTCTCATTTTGTAAATTTGTCCATCACAATTTGTAGTGGTTTTACATTGCTTGGACCATTAGCTATGTAAAATATCAGTTTTAAAAGGTTGAACACACCAACATTTCATAAGCAGTTGTGACGTAAGTCATAAATAAGTGTAGTTAGATTTCTTAATGTAATTATAGAGGACAAGGGTAACATCATGTCAGTCATTGTTAAATGGACAAAACTACATGTGTTTTGTTCTGAGTGGGCAGAAAGAATGAATGTGCAGTGTGTGATGTCAAGGTTGTCAGGCTGCAATTTATGTTCCTGTGCCATATCAAATGAGTTCTTTGCCCCATCTTGGAACAAAACACATTTGGTTTTGTGTTTATTACATCTCTCCATTTTATTAATATTTTAAATTTTTTTAATGTATACTTTTAAAAAAATGAATTAGACATTTAGCATTTTATGAAAGATTCCTCATGTACATAACCAGGGATAGACCTCGATATATATACTGTGCAGTTGCATCATTGGCTGGTCTGCATTGCAGATATGGATTTACTCTTTAGCTTTGCATAGGCAAGTGGAGTTTTTCCTTACTTCTGAAATGGAACATAGGTTTTGACCAGCATGTGACCCTTTGTCTTATATTCATCTTGCTGAACAGTCACGCTACTTCCAAGCAAATTTCAGGACAAACTTCACAGACTAACAGATAAATTCAGTTTTATACAGCAAGCTCGTTAATTTACAGTACATTCAAACAATCTATTTTTTATTTTCATATAATACAAGACATTATTAATGCATTGAACTTAAAGTGATAATTTAAACATATAGTTTTAAGAAATTGAAGTTTCTGTCCCTTTCTAATATGCAGACTACATTTTTAATGTTCATTTGGACATATTTAACAAGAAAATTCTAAACAATATTGCAATATTGTTCTGTTTTCGTCTCTTTATTTTCTACTATAACAGTTGCAAGAATTTAAAATTTAAACATGGTTCCCTCTGTATGGACCCATGTTGAAAAAAATCTTAACAACATTGTAACAAAACTCTTCTAAATTTGTGTCAGTCGGAACAGCTGCTGCTCTTTGAGTTATGTCTCCCTTTGTTACAAATGTTTGTCAGTTTTATCCTCAAATTTACTAAACAAATTTGATTCCTCTGTAATTTTAATAGACAAATTAAAGTCCATCCACTTACATTTGCTCCTTAATAAAAGTTAATTTGGACTTTTAAAAATTTCAATACAAGATTTCAGCAGCAAAGGACTCTTATCTCTCTCTCTCTCGTTTGATGTCACTTTTCACACCAGCTTCAGCTGAAACTCATTGTCAAAAATTCTGTCCAAAATATTGTCATCCATTTCAACTTAATTTCTTGATCTAGATACCATGAAATGTACATAATCTGCTCCCTGCTACTTATGGTACTCTGCCATTGTACCCAGTGGCCATTTTCACCCAATAAGACTGCATTTCTTAAAATCACAAGCATGACATTTTTAAATAATTTCCAAAGTATAGAAATAAAACATTCCTAATATTTTATAACTGGACTATTATTGAATATTTCAAGTTGTACAAGTAATTCCTGGCTGGGTGCGCGATATGGAATCACAGATTGAACATCTGTATCGAACGCCAGATCAGCCATGTAAGATTAAATGGGTATACAATAAATATTTGTCTTTATCTCCATCAGTAAGAGTTGCATTAAGAGCCTTTGCACTTTTGACCAAATGACCTCAATGATCAAGACTCACCAACAAAAGTGGGACACTATGACATACACCTTCATGCCAACTTTTCCTTTGCACTATGTATGATAAACCTATTGCAATAATAGCATTAACTTTGGTACAAAGTACATCTCAAAGATGCAAAATGTGCCAGCCCTCACACCTATTGACTGCATTTACCAAAAAATTTGAAATGTATTGATGTACTTTGGTCAATTAATGGACTAGTCTCCACCCTATTGTGTCCTTCCTTACTGCTTTTTTTGTGGTGAAATTTGCATCATCCGATTACAGCCTCAGATCATAATGTAATGTGTGAACTCCTTTCTTGACGTTATTCAAGTGCAGTAAAAGGACATTATTATATACTCCTTTTTTTCTTCATTAACTTTACATTGTCAGAATTGTTCAGTATTCTGTGATACTGAATACATGTACCTTGATATTGCATGCACATGCACAACACGTGTGAATAAAAATAGTATAGTGTATTAGAAACAATTTTGTAAACAAACCATGTACACTCATGTTGTAGACTTTCAGTTTCAGTTTATTAGATTTGTTTGTGGATGAACTGAAACAGCTGTTTTGTGTATTTGAAAGTGGAAATGATAAAGTGAACAATGTGGACAAGGTTGCCGAGTCATGAAACTTTCAAACAAGCAAATGAATGGACATGATATTTGCAATGTCCACAACAAATGTGAGAGACGCAGTATTGAAAATACCATTCTGATCATTTAAACAGTTATTTAGGAGAAATGTTCATAACTTTTTGTTAATGGAATGGTTCAGACTATGACCAGTGCTCTCTTGGGTATATAAAAAATAGCATCGAAAATAATACAGAGGGCAATTGTCGCACATATATTAGATACCTACCATTTTATAAGTGAGAGAACTAAATTTGTGGGGAAAAAAATGCAACTGAAGGTTTTCGTAGAAAAGTAAGGGCCTCAGAGTCAATAAACAAAGATGATGATGAACTCTTATTTCAGCCAGATGAATGGATTTTCACACACCAGCTTCTGTGCAATTTTGCGTTAACTTTGTTAATACAATGTTTCAGATTTAGGCTAGCAATAGACACCATACAAGATACAGGTTATAACAAAGCTAGGGGAGCATGCAAATGACCAGGCATAAACATGTCTTCTTTAGCTGATAATAAGAATGGCCAAAAATATACTTACATTTTTGCATCTTGAATTTCCTCAAAATGTACTTTCTTAGTTCTGCAAACCCAAATTATATGAGCTTTGTCGTGGGTTCTAAAGCTTGATTACACATTTCAAAGTTGTACTGTAATTTCTACTACCTTCCAAGTGCAGTAACATCCTCCTTACTGCACTAAAAATGAAATGAATATTATATTCCATAGCGTCTTTTTGATAATTACAAATGAAAGAGTTCATTTTTTTCCCACATTATGATTCCAAACATTCAATGACAGAAACACACATGCACATGAGTCAGGACACCTCCCTCAAATCAGATACTTCATGCAGAATTGACACAGGTAACTCCAGTCCATCATCACAAAATTTAGAAGAATGAACAAAAATACCAAAATCCATTCATTCCAGACGAAATGGAAAAGTTGTTGCAATGCACATTCATTCACAAAATGACTCTAAATTTAAATTGTAAGTAGACCAAATCAACAATTCCTTTGAAAGTGATGTTGAGCATGTAACTAAGTTCAAATTTTGCTGGGCAGAGTTATGTGCACATTAATGTTGTGTATTGATGAATCTGCATTTGTGTATTTTATTTGGAATACAGCATTAATTCAGTTACTTTGTTCCTTGTAGTGTATTTTTTATGTAATTAGCCTTAGGTAGAAAAAGAAAATGAGTATATAATAAAAAGGTTACTGCATTTATATGTGAAAATATGAACTCATTTTGTCGGCTGGATACTGCACTCCACGGTCATGCAGTATCCATCTGAAACTCGTTCATATTTTCCCATACAAATGCCGTAACCTGTAATCATTACCAAAGAATGACAATATTGGATTCTGTGAGAGTATATTAGTGCTCTACAGACAGGGCAATATTGGTCATGTAATGTTATATCATAGCTCATACTGCTTGTTCTTCTTGTATTGGTGATTGCTGTTTACTTCCTTTTAAAAAACAATCCCAATAATCTTGTATACAGATTTAGTGCGTTTGAGACAGAGAGAGAAAAGTAATGAGTAGTTTTAAATTTTATTCGGACCAGGTGTAACTGAAGTCTTCCGCCACTCTTCTTGGATTGATATATAATTGGATCTTAATTGGATTGTTATCTCATTTGGAGAAATTATCAAAAGAGATTATCTTCGCTTTCATCAAATCTGAAGGTTTTGTGAAAGGTTTGTATTTCATTACAACCTAGTTTTAATGTGTTCTGTTCCTATTGTTGCACAAAAGTATTTAAAGTTTGGATATTCAAGTCACCACAAGCTCAATGACGACATTACTCAATGATATCGTAAATGGAATCCATGCATTAACCTAAAATGGAAACAACAAAAGGTCAGTATGTCTTCTGTATTTAATGAGTGATTCACTGTAAAGCTAACACTGAATCTGCTGAAGTTTTAACATCTAGCTCATTGTCTCTTGTACTGATGTCTGACTGACTGCACCAATGCCCATAGTAATCAGGTCATTTGGATTAAATCAGTTTTAATTTCATTCATTTAAGAAAGCTGACCTATTTTCCTGGTACAGCAATGTAATATCTTTAGAGATGCATCCAAAATATAATGAATGTTGTTGTAGGGTTTAATGCCATTTTTCAGCACAAGATGGGCTATACATGGCGGCCAGTATAAATGGTGGAGGAAGAACCCAGGAAAACCCTGGAAAGAACCAATGACCGACGAGAAGTTACTGGCAAGCTTTCTGATATACCCACATTGGCCGAGCCCAAGACTCGGACCCATGCAGACAGAGGTGAGATGGCAGTGATCCGGAACGGTGAGCGCTTTAGACCACTTGGCCGCTTGGGGCCCCTATAATGAATGCAGAACTAATAGAATGAAGTGATGCAAAAAGGATATGGTTGTAAAAGGTTGATTAAGCATTAACAAGAAGACCAATCAACTGCTCCTTGGATGATGTTTTGGCACTTATAAAATTGCATCCAAATATATTTTTCACATGTTTAAAGAGTTAAAAGTGCTGGCAAAAATTCCAAGATGTAAAAGTAGGTCAAAGTGGCAACTTTTGAGGATTATAACTGAGCACTTCTCAAGCTGCATACATATATCACTGATGATGGCTGCAAGGCTGACGTATCCATTATATAGACTGACGGAAGTACTATAATGATAGCAGCCATTTCAGCAAAAACTACATCACCATAGCCATTTTTTTTATCTCGGCCGATTTGAGAATAACGTTTTTATGGGACTTACACTGTACTTAACATACAGTCCTTAATGCTTCAAAAGTGGGTTACAACAGCCTACTTCTAATATATTTGGACAGACCTAATAACAAGTCCACATAATCAGTTAACCAGTATTTGACTATTACAGTGTAGTGTTTTTTCATCAACTGATATCAATTTGCAGAAAAAGTATTAAATGGACATAGTCTACTGTTTATTTGGTCTGTAATTATTAGTGCTGACATACTTCATTTCAAAGGAAATTTTGTATCAGGAATACAATTGAATGATAAAAACAAGCAACATTTGTAATATGCAAGCATATTAAGGAATGAATAAAACAAGATTTAAGTGGCTGCAAATGTTGTATTAAGTTTCTCCCAGGCATGTGCATATGTAATACCAAACAGAGATAAGAGGTCTGAAAAGCTCGTGATCATGGATGCAATATAATTAAATTACAACAGGAATAAAAATTTTAAGTACAAAACAAATATCAGTTTAAATTATCAATAACACATTTATTTCAGATTCACCCTGATTTTAGTTTGTAATGACAAAAATTTTACAAGGTAAAGAAATGAAGAAACCTTCACTAAAGACTCGCGTAAAAGGTCAAATTCTCAAGTAATTATTTCAGACATATCTGACATTCTTACAACGGCTTGAAATGAATAAGTTGGTTTTTATGCAACAATAATTCATAACAAACGCAGTATCAGATGCCAAAAAGTTATTGAATCTTTAAGGTATTGGTAAATGTAAGTTCCATATTTAAGTTTTAAACTTTAGCTTCACAGCTTCCTCAGAAATAGTTGTTTTTTTCTTGCATCTATTTTTTTTAAAAAAGTTTTACCTATTGTCTGTTTGAATCAGTTAACAAGATGTGCAAAATCATTTTCAGTTACAATGATTCATGGCATAATTTTTGTATAGGGTAATAAATCACATAATGTAATATCAAAGATAAAACATCACAGAAAACCTTTCAATTAAAACAGTAAATGCAAATACAGTGTTCCTTTGCTATTAAGCTATTCAATGAACACTGATGCAGAGTTCACCTTATACTGGAAAACATTACAAGCAAAAAGCAAAGTTTACCTAGCACAGTGGGATCCAGGATTATACCCACATTATATCGGGGACTGTTATATTCAGGCATATTATTTTGTGGTACATTACAAACAACAAAGTGTACCTAGTACAGTGTGATCCATGTTTTATCATGGACTGTGTTATATTGAGGCATGTTATTCTGGGATACATGTACATTAAAAATTATGAAATTTGAAATATGAAGTGAGATCCAATATTATAACCATACTATATAGCGAATATTACAAGCAACTAACAAAGTTTGCCTAGTACAGTGGGATCCATTATCATGTCCATGTTATATCAGAGACTGTGTTATGTTGAGGTATGTTATACTGGGGTACATTACAAATGACAAAGTTGTACCTAGTAGTGGGATCCATGATCATGACCATGTTATATCAGGGACTGTGTCATATTGTTTAATGTTATTCTGTGGTACATTACAAATAGCAAAGTTTACCTTGTACAGTGATATCCATGATCCATGTTATATCAAGAACTGTGTTATATTGAGGCATGTTATTGGTACATTAAAAAATATGAAGTTTGCCTAGTACAGTTGTATCCATGATTATACCGATGTTATATTGGGAATATTACAAGTAACAAAGTTTACTTAGTACAGTGGGATCCATGATCCATGTTATATCAGGGACTGTGTTATATTAAGGCATGTTATACTGGAAAATGTTACAAGCAAAACATGAAGTTTACTCAGTACAGTGGGATCCATAATCACACCAGTGTTATATCAGGGACTGTGTGATATTGAGACATGTCATACTGGAGAACATTACAAACAAAAACAAAGTTTTTACCCACTATAATTGGATCTACAATCATGCCTGTGTTATATCAGGAACTGTTATATAGAGGCACTTTACAATGGGAAACCACTGTAATCAGGTCATGATACAGATAACAATAAGAAACTGGTGAAAACACGGATGCAGATCTACATTGCATCATCTGTCAACAGATAAGGATCCACTTGCTTTGCTTCAATCTTATTCTGTCATACCTGTCCTTCAATTTCTCTCTCAAATTAAGATTTTTTTAAAAAAAGATTTATTTCCAATGATAACATTAGCAATGAAAATTATGAAGACACATAACAGTATAAAGTTCTTGTGTCCTGAATTTATCTGAAAAGTCCTGTTGCTTCTCCACCAAAAATGTTATGATTTTGAATAAAGTGAAGGATTTTGTACCTCTTAGAATAAAAGTAATATTAGGGCTCAATGTAAAATTGAAAGGGCTCTTTGACTCCTTGTTACTACCTATATCAGACAAGGTCTCTTTCATTCCTTGACACTACCTATATCAGACAAGGTCTCTTTCATTCCTTGTTACTACCTCTATCAGACAAGGTCTCTTAGACTCCTTGTTATTACCTCTATCAGACAAGGTTTCTTTCATTCCTTGTTACTACCTCTATCAGACAAGGTCTCTTTCATTCCTTGTTACTACCTCTATCAGACAAGGTCTCTCTGACTCCTTGTTACTACCTCTATCAGACAAGAGTCCTGTAATTATTAAGAGTCACAATTAAGAGATTTTTAGAAATCTCTTTTATGATACAACTCATGAATTTACTTAAATCTGACTAAGAGCTTGCTTGGTATTCTCAAAACTCTTGCAGCATGAAACTTGAGCTGAAGCTCAAAATACAAATATTGAAGTAAGAATGATACAATTTTACAGATTTTCCACTCAAGTCTCATCCTTTAACTGCTGAATGTTACAGACCTAGCCATCCTTGAATTATTACAGTTGATTTGGGAGTTTTTAGTTTGAGTTTAAATTCTGTGCTCAAGAAGTTTTAATAATAGGGTCCCTGTTCCCATGTGTATCCCCATGTAGGCCCTGTCTCCTTGCACTCAATTTATAAAGTGCAAAATCTAACACAGATTCATACTTGAACATTTGGATCCTTATATAAAACCATAATCACAATATTTAAAGACTATAGCGAAGATAAAAAAAACCTAAAATGTTTGCATAAAATAATATTGGTAGTCCTTCAATATCATAATCTGTAGTGAGATTTTAAAATGATTTCAGTTGTTCCCTCCCTTCTTATATAAAAATTGTACCATTAGCTCGAAGGTGCTGGAGAAAAATGCCCGGGGAAAGGCTACAAAACAAAAAGATATTTTTTTTCCTTTTAAATTAAATATAACCAAGAGCTACAGCCTGTTAAAGATTCTTGTAATCAGTCACTTTTAATTAAGAAAGAACTGTTTCATAATATTTCATCATATAAATGCAATAGGTGGTTCATAGGAGGAAGGATAAAGTCTAGAAGACAGTACATCTTAAGATAGCAGTACTGTTTTCATTACTCTCCACTGTTCTTGATTCTGCCAATTACATCAACTACCACTGTTTCTTTCAATGAAAAATGGCTCATTCTGCTGGAGAAAGACTTGTTAATTTCCAACTGCCCACTCAAACACTGAACAAAGCTATTTTCTGGTATGAAAATGCTTTCAGTTCTACAAAAATTAAGATATAATGTTTTGAGGAACATCGGCCTTAAACCTGTTCATGATGTAAATTGCTCTACAATACGAGTTAAGGTTCGAAACTTTAAACTGATTCCATCACAAAAATGGTGGCCAGTTGAAAGAGTAATTTCCAATTGTATAGGTTGTTTCAATAGGTGGAGAGACAAAGAATACATCTTAGCATACGTGTGGTGCGACAAGAACACCCTTTACAGTCCAACATAGTTGTAATCTGTCATTTGTTTTCTCCCTTTGCCTAGCTCTTCCAAGTCAATAACTTGTGAACAGACTGTATGGCTGAAGTTATTCAGGTATTCCGCATTTACAACTTTATAAAAAATAGCTCATTAATTAATATACAAAAATGCTGGTATGAGATTATTTAGCACAAACAATAGTGCTGTTGATCTGACCTTCATTTATCCAGCTATCACAATTGATACCCTGCCATGATGGGAACAATTTACTACAGGAAGGTTTCCAATTTATCCATGAATCAGGTGAAACCAATATTTTAAATGACAATGGTCTGCATTGCAAGATAAATCTGTACACCTGCTTTTAAACAATTTTCGAACATTTGATGTAACAATTTTCAAATCACATGCAAACCAGTCTTTGCAAAAACACAGGTAAAAATTTTGTTAAAAATCTTGACTGAATTATAACATATTTTGAGACTGCAATAAATGTAAGAACACATTATAGTCAATTTGAAAACAAAAATATGTTCCGAAAATGACATTAACATGTGCAGTTAGTGCATTAGCACCTAATCTTTGTATAAATACTATCAGCTACATTAAGACCTGACAGCACTGTCACAATGAGGCTTCTAAGGAGCATACATTATATATGTGCAAATACTTATTGTAGTATTAGGAACTAGTAACTTACTTATCTATCCCTAATTAATTCACGACCTGTTGACTAGTATAAATAAATTCTCCACTTTTTGTCAGGGATATATCTGTGAATAGTACATGCAGATTACATGGTTATTATTAGCAAATATTATTACAGATAATATTCTATACAATGACTGTTTATAATTAAGGTTGATACCTGACTGAAGGGAACTGAACACTGTATCTTCATCATTATCGAGATGGCTAATTCTTTCTTGTTATCCTCCATTATTTATTTATCTATCTCTGTCATGACATGTCAGTTTCAACATCTTTGCTAGCCAAGGCTGTGATATGATAACCCTATCTACACCTTGGTGGATTGAACAGATATTTTAGTGCTTTGTCCTAGCGACATCTGGATTTCATGAGTTGCCTCCCTTAGTACATAATGCCAACTAACCAATAGCATGTAATAACAAAGTATTGAACACGGCCAAAAATGGTGGAGGCAACTGACCTAAAGAGGATACTATGTAAGTTTAACAATGAAAGTGCGACCATGTACCAGAGGGAAGCCATTACAGGTATATTTGAGTGAAAAGTATTTGTACAAACACGGACCAGCAGTGGAAAATTGCTTATTTATCAGTCCATTCAAGCTGTGAGCTCCCATTGTATCGACCATGTAGAACAGTGTTCAAATTTGAGCATCTTAATTTTGATTGGATGCAGTGGCTAATGAATTTGCCAGACACAGAGCACAGAAATAATTGCTTGATACGCCAAGGTGTAGATAGGGGTATCATATTGGAACCTTGGCTAGTGAAGATGCAATTCCAAAGGCTTCAAGCAATACTGCTGTTTCTGAAAATTAGCGAATAAGCATAATGTTGAACTTTCAGCTGTGCACTAAAACAAGCAAAGTGCTAGGAAAAATTGTAGCAGTTGAAAGGTTCTGAATGTCATGACATGAAGATTTGATTGCACACAAACTTCTACAAAGGATGGAAAACAATAAAAATTGGCATGCATTGCAAGGACCATCAGTGGCAAAGTTGGATTCTTGGATCCAAACTTCATTACCCTGCACTATTTAATATAATGCAAACTCAGTTATGCTTTTTTTAAGATAAAAAATCCATCTTTGTGAATCAAATCTAGCACAAATATTTTATACTGAAAGAAAATGTCTGAAACAAAGTCTCCAGCATCCATACAAGGAATCCATGCATGCCTCTATACTTCTGTGTATTACGTTTTTATGTCACCAGAGAGGCTCCCTCCATCAACTGATTTGGTCTGATTTCAGAATTTTAGCTTCCTGCAACATAAGATATGAAATAAATGAAAACATAAACATAACAAAATGACTACATGAATAAGAATGTCTTTAGTATGCATGCCCATTTCATGACATTTATTAAAAAAATTTTTTTGTTTTAAGCCTTGCAAGTAAAACATGTAAATCATTTGATAAGTGTAATAAATTTAAATAAATTAAATCAAACGTAATACTTTATTTACCAAATGACAAGATATGTGATGTTCAATAACTGATACTGAATACATTCCAATGCCCCAAAGTAGTAAAGAAACTTGTTATTTTATCTTTTATTACAAATATAGGATGTTCAAACAAGTATGAAATGGATTTATTAAACATCAACAGTTCCTGATAAAGTGACACTAAGACAGTTGTTGAAACTAGACTTGTATGCAGCACAAAAGAGTAAACACACTAAGATGCCTTTGATTGGTTCAAATTTAGTATATTGTCTAGATGCCTTTGATTGGTCCAACTTTAGTGTATTTTCTAGATGCCTTTGATTAGTCCAAGTTTAGTGTATTGTCTAGATGCCTTTGATTGGTCCAAGTTTAGTTTATTGTCTAGATGCCTTTGATTAGTCCAAGTTTAAGATATTGTCTAGATGGATTTTGGAAGTACTCTTTATGCTGCATTTTGTATATAATGATAAGGGTTCTTCCATGTTATCAAAGTGATTAAATAAACATTTTTACATAAAACCTAAACTTTATCATTTGTTAATTTGAATGCAGCAGGTGGCATATTGATAGTATTTAATTCTATACCTGTGCACTTTCATTTATTAATAATATCATTATTTCTAAAACGGTAAGCCCCCTTGACATACACACCCATTCCAGTAAGATGACAAACTAAAAGCACAAAAAACCCTACCAACCATGTTTCTTCAAACAGGAACCATAAATGATGTCAGAAGTGGCATCCAAAGTAAAAATAATGATTGCAAATAGGCTCTTAATTGATATATAATGGCCAATGGGTAATTTTAATGATGACCAAACTGGATGAAGGTGATAAAGCATCCCCATCCATGCAATACATTGTTATTTGTTGGGGTTTTTTTGTTTTAATAGATTAAGCTGTAATTTGACTGACTGGTAACTAAACAGGACAAACGAAATTATGCAATACGTCTGATGCTCATATTTTTTGCCAAAACTTGATATGCAAGAAATTCCCAGAACCAGAAAAGATCCAGATGGACATGGAAAAACTATGTGGTGGCATCTGGCTTTAAGCAAAAGAAAAAGTTGGACACAGCAACTTTCCTGGCATGCATTGGATTTGATGGCCTGTGACTGTCTTATTTTGATGCATCTGATGATGGAAAGAAGACTTAAAAGGTAGTGGAGAAATTTCATTCATTCTAAGTAGGTGAAACAAATGAATCATTGTGGAGGCAGACTGCCATTTTGCAGCACAGCAGATTTGGTGAAGGAAAAACCCAGAGGAATAAATGAAACACTGGAAGATACAGGCAAGCTCTCTCACATATCCAGTTTGGTTGAGCTCAGACCTGAACCCATGAGGACATAGGCAAGATGTGAGCACACTTGGCCACCCAAGGCTCTGAATCATATGAAAGGTACATGCATTATACGCGAGACAATCACATTTGAGAAAATATGGACACTTGCTACATAACATTTAGGAAATGTGGAATAAAGAAACACTTTACGGAAATATTGATGATAATGAAAGCAATTGCGTACTCTCAACATACAAAGTAAGCCAGCCAGCTAACTTCAGCAAAGAAATATCTTAAGCAACTATTTGCCACACTGGGTATTAACAGAATGACAATGAAATTCTAGGTAAAAAGTTTATGTCATACCAGAGAAAGTTTACACAGAAATACATCATTACAAGAATGATTTACAGAAACAAATATAACCTTCTAAGAAGGATTTATAGAAGCAAATATAACCTTACAAGGATTTATAGAAACAAATATAACCTTGATCAGGTACAGCAAGAAGCAAACTGAAGCTTTTGGAAAAAATAATACAAAAGTTGCAAATCCTGGGACCAAGAAAGAGTATGAGTTGGGTCTTGGAAATAGAGTATTAGCTGGACTTTGCAATAAGTGGGAATTCTACAGCATTAGCCAAGTTACAATGATGCATTATTGAAGTTTTAGAAGGCATAAAGAGTGTGATACTGATACATGATGTCATTCTCATATAGTGCACAGACAACACAGAAAAAGCAGGTATGGACCATTATAACAATTTGATGAATTTCCAGAAAGATGCAGACACTAAAATGTGAAGCTATACTGCAACAAAATGAAGCTGAAATACAAAATGTTGCATACAGGGGCCATGTAATCACAGCAGATAGACTCAAGATGAACAAGTCCAAACAATGAAGCTATACAGCAGATGCCTATGGCAAGAGATAACCAATGTGTATGTTTGTTCATAATGGTTAACTTTGTTGAAATATCTGCTCTGATACTCGAAGCACCTCTACCAGAGCTCATGAGGACAGCTACTAAGTACATTTTGGATGAGCACATTCAGAACAAATGTATGGAAGAAATAAAGCAAATTCTGACAGAAACTCTCGTCTTAAATTCTCTGATCCCAGAAAAGATGCTGTCGAACAATGTGATACATCTGAAACAGGATGCTGAGCATTCTTTATGCAAAATGAATACCCTATCACCTACATACCTAGATCATTTACAACAAACATAACTATGAACACATTGAAAAGAAGCTTTTCTCCAATCTGTTCAGAATGCAGAAAGTTTATAATTACATGTATGACTGAGTGCGAAAGTGAAAACAGACCACAAACCTCTTGAATCCATTTGCAAGAACAGTCTGATAAACCAACGAAAAAGACTACAATGTTCTCCACTTAAGAAGTGTGACTAAGCAATTACAAAGAGAACAGGTACATGTCCAGTATGATGAGCAAGAACATATCTGATGAATAAAAAACAACAAGATTAGCTGAAGATAAAGAGGACAGAACCATGGCAGAAAAAGACGGAAAGCATCAACATGCTATAATACATTTCCATCTCTGAACCCAGAATAGCAGAATAGCAGAAATTTGCATTTTTGTTGTTGTTGTTGTTGTTGTTGTTGTGGGCTTAATGCCATTTTTCAGCACACGATAGGCTATACATGGCAGCCAGTATTAATGGTGGAGGAAGAAACCGGGAAATCCGCGGAAAGAACCACTGACCCACAAGAAGCTACTGGCAAGCTTTCTCACATATCCATATTTGCCGAATTTTAGACTCGAACCCACGCAGACAGAGGTGAGATGGCAGTGATCCATAACGGAGAGCGCTTTAGACCACTCGGGGCCCCGAAATTTGCATTACTACAGGAACTGATCAATGTAAGCAAGAAAGGATGGTCAGACTCCAAGAATGTTCTCACCAGATATGCTGTGTAATTTTCCATTCTGAGATAAAGTATCACTGCAAAATGTGATAGTATTCATAGGCAAGATAGTCATTATTCCATATATACAGAGACCTGCAGTGAACGAATTAATCCACAGAAGCTATGTTGGACCATGAGGTTGCCGAAGAAGAATATACATTTACTGGCCAAACATGAACTAGCAAGCTGAACATTTTGTCTTTTAATGTGAAACATGCAACATCTACTCAAATAAGCAGCTGAAAGAACCAATCATCAGTCATAAGATACCATCCAGACCTTTGGAAGAAATATGATGTGACCTTTCGAGATCAACAATAAATACTGCCTCATCACTGTGCACTAGTACTCAGAATTATTTGAAACAGGTCAAGTACACTAAAGGCCCTGATCAGTCACGAGGCAGATGACAAAATCACGAGGCAGATGACAAAACTGATACCGAACTACTAATGAATGACATCACATTAGAGGTATTTGTAGACACAGACTGCTGTTTGGAAGCCTCCAATGTTATTTCAGAAACAAAGTTATTCTTCATTAAGGTAAAACAGACCCTTTTGAAACTGATGCTATTGACTGTGACAACGAGCCATCTATTGGTGAAAACTGACCTCATGTTGTTTCACATACAAAAGTCATGCAGCATTTAAATGACATAAAACACTGTGCTTTGAACTATGTCAATCCTGAAACTTTGCTTCTGTGGACAGAGATGGAGATGCATGTTCAGAGAAATCAGCCAAGTAAACTATGCCAACAAAAAGTATATCTGATTACTTAAAAATGACAGAGGATAAATAAAATACCTCACAATTTGCATACAAAAAATAAGTCACAAATAGTTAACTGTGAAATTCATAGAACATAAATATTTGTTGCCATCGTTCTTTTTGCAATTTACAGGGATGACAAACAAGTTTATATATATACCAATTCATTCACTGGATAAGTAAGTTTGTATCATGGATACCATTGCTAAAGAACTGGGACAAAGCCTCGATTACACTTGCTTTGAGATGCTGTCTTGTGCTAGATGCACAGGCTTTTGGTAAAAGACAAATAAACCTTTAAATGTCAAACCATTTAAAACTTCTGAATACACGTATCTGTTGCATCTGTCCTAAATGCATGAGTATCGGAATATGAAAGTCATCATGACAAAGAGGCAAGGATCATTTTAAGCCGTATTCAACTGCAAAGTTAACAGTGTAGTTCTGGTAGCCAGTGATTCACTGCAAAGTTGACATTATAGTCTTGATAGCCAGTGATTCACTGCAAAGTTGACAGTGTAGTCATCACAGTCAGTGATATAGGCAGGCACATAAAGCTCCAAGACCCATAAAACACACTGACACACAGGCAGGCACATATAGTTCCATGCCCCCCCCCCATTGACACACAGGCAGGCACATAAAGCTCCATGGCCCATAAACACACTGACACACAGGCAGGCACATATAGCTCCATGCCCCCCCCCCATTTACACACAGGCAGGCCCATAAAGCTCAATGGCCCATAAACACACTGACACACAAGCAGGCACAAAGAGCTGCATGGCCCATAAAACACACTGACACAAAGGCAGGCATATAAGGCTCCATGGCCCATAAAACACACTGACACACAGGCAGGCACAAAGAACTCCATGGCCCATAAAACACACTGACACACAGGCAGGCATATTGTCACAGAATTGTATAAATCCCTTTGTTATTTATTAAATACATGTACTGGTGTTTTGTTTTTTGTGTACAATGATGCCCAAGGGTGATTTATGTATATTGTACAATATTTTGAAACAGTGAGTTAGGTTCATCCTATGCCGCACGTGCAAAGTGCTTTAGATGGGAAAAGCTGATATTCATCAAGCACACAGATGATGTAGGGCTACATCATCTGTGTATAAATACCTCACCGTAGGACGAAAACATTACACTATGGAAATGTCTTGTCAGTGAGCAGTCTACTTAACGACTTGCACATCTCCAGCTGTAGAGGTATGCGAGTTATTTATTAATTTCTTATGTATATTGTAGGTTATAACTATTGTACTACCACGTTTATTTTTGTATATTTTCTATGTAGCTCCAGCTTGCATAGTATAATGCAGATATTTTCTATTCTTGTATGTGACTCAACAGGAGATCTATATTTAGCAATAAAGTTGCATGTTATTAAGAAATGTTTAGTACCATAGGATCCTTATCTGACACAGGTAGGTTCACTTCTGAACCTGTTTATTGCTTTGTAATGTTGTGCCGATAATGTAATTTGTATAGCTTACTGTATATAACGTCATTACGTGTTATCGTATATGTCCATGTCATTCTTAGTACACGGTGATAGATTTATTTTCAGCTGATCAGTGTTGATGGGGTAGCAGCTGTAGAGCTGACCATAGAGCTGACAATAGAGCTAGTTGAACAGAGTTTTGCTGGTTGAGTAGCAGGTGATCGGATGCTGCTGACCGATTGGTGGGCACTGATTGCCTGATTGACCAAGTGATTACCTGTAAAGCTGACTGCTTGATTGACCAGTGTGACTGGTAGCCATGTTTTCTTGTAACAGAGTGTTTTGTAAAACTCCATACATGTATTCTTTTAGCCATGGGCTAATTTGGGGGTTTGTTATACCCAGTGTTCTGGGACTGTAAAGATATATTGTATGATATCTGTCCCATCTCAATCTGAATGAATAGGCTTAATGTCTCTTATCTGCTATGCATACAATACAACAGCATTAGAATATTTTATGCATGACATTAAAAACCATATACTTTTTTTAAATAAAGTTTATGTGATCACTCAAATGCAAAATTCATGTTACCAAAATATGTGGGGCCCCCAAGTGACCGAGTGGTCTAAAGTGCTATCCATTACAGATCATTGCCATCTCACCTCTGTCTGCATGGGTTTGAGTCTCGGATTCGGCCAATGTGGCTATGTGAGAAAGCTTGCCAGTAGCTTCTTGCAGGTTGGTGGTTCTTTCCAGGGTTTTTCCTGGGTTCTTCCTCCACCATTAATACTGGCCGTCATGTATAGCCTATCGTGTGCTGAAAAATGACATTAAACCCTACAACAACAACAACCAAAATATGCATGAATGGAAATTACTTTCACACCATATCATCACCATTTATATGCAAAATACAGCTTGAAAACAAGCACTGTTAGATTTAGCAGGTCTAAATTACCATGAAGACTCGTCAAAAACTTTTAACAGAAACTGCCTCTTGATCTTTTACACTGTTTAAATTTTAAAATTTCCTTCTAAGTAATAGAGGAAACGCACTTTATACTCTTTATCATCAAGAACTCCCATGACTGCTACTATCTGATACTGCTTAGCCTTCAGCCCATTCAACGGCCGCCGTAATGTTCGCAGCATGTTGGTGTTCACAATGCTGTGAAACAGTGTCATCTGCTTTTTTGGGGTGCTGGGGTCAAACAGTAGTAGACGCAAACTCTTGTCCTTCCATTCTTCAACACCAACTATTGTACGGCTGTGACCTGGAATGTGATAATGCAAGATACAGATGCTTACCTGCAAGAAACCTTACGTACCCATGTAATTTTTTTCAACAAAAATTAATATCAAAGATTTTGTTCCATTATTTCGTTTCAGTTATTTGTCAAAATGTTTGGGGTGCTCCTGATTTTTTTAAATTACCAGGGATAATATCAGAAACCAAAATTGGGAAGTCTAATAAAGAAATTGTAAATGTTTCAAGCACTACATCAAAGTAACCTCTTTAACATAAATATCAAGACATTATCAGGATTAAAGCAAAAGTTTATTTTTTAATAAAATAGCAATATCACATTTTGATTGAACATATTATTACAGTTCAAACTTTGGTTAATGTCGGTTTTACAACTTTGCTTAACTTATGTTGTTCTGCATAATGCTGTCTCATCTGTTTCTGCAGTCTCACTTTATAAGGTGTTTTGCAGAATGAGTCTCTGCACTGTCTCACCTTATAAGGTGTTTTGCAGAGTGCAATGTCTCATACATGTCTGCAGTCTCACCTTATGAAGTATTCTGCAGAAAACAGTTACACCTGTGCCTAGTCTCACCTGTACCCAGTGATTTGCTTTATGGTGATTTTTCAGATTAGTCTCACTTGCATCTGCAGTGTTTCTGCTATCAGTAATCTACATAATAAAACATCTTTGTAAAGTGTTCTGCAGAATACAGCGTCCTGCAGTCTCACCGTATACATTTCTGCAGAACAGTGTCTTACTTGTATCTGTAGTGTCTTGATTTATAAAGTGTTGTGCAGAAAACAGTGTCTCCATAAGCAGTTGGCCTCTCTGTGATAATGAATCGGCCAGGACATTGCCTGGGATGCATGGGATTTGTATGCACACATAATAGTTGGCACATGAATGGAAGAACTCTCATACCATAACAAACCTCTTGTAATTTAGTAAACTCACTTCTCTCAAGAAGTTTACCATGACCAACATTATCACAACCATCTTCCCTTAGATGTACTCACTCCAAGCATGGTAGGCATGGTTAATGGCCTTCATTTCCAACAGACTTGTGTAAAGATCCTTCTCTTGTACCATCCACTTGCCACTGTCCATCAAGAAGCATGGCAGCAAGTGTACCTCCCAAAAAATTGGCATTGGTACAAATTATGATGTCCAGTTTGGGGGCTTCTGAAGGTATTGATGCAGCTAGCCACACTATGTCTTGCCATTTAAGTATAAAGTGTCTGATTTTGGTCAAGATAATAATCTGGTGATCTAAATGACCTAAAACTGGCACCACTGTTTAAGAATGCAGAGGGCACATATAAAAGTGGACAGGATGCTGACCAGGTCAAGCAGCTGAAGAAACTCCCTCACTGTAATGTACATTCTGGTGGAAATTATCTCTCATGCCTCTCTCTGCACAATGTAGTCAACGGATTTGAGAAAAAGACAAGCCCGAGTGAGATAGTTAGAAATTATATTCCTAAACAAACAAAATGCTGAGAAAAGCAAGGTCTGAATTTTCGATACTGACCATCAACTCTAACCTGTGAGTAGGGAGAGAAGGTTGTTCACATCCTGTTCCTAAAACTGAACTGAGCTTTTTGGCAAATATCATACAGGTACACTGACATCACCAAAGAGAAGGACGTCTGGAAATGGGATATTATGCAGTCCAACATCATGGTGATTGCACAAGGGCTAAGGTTGCAGGTGAATAGAAAGGCACGGAATTGATATTCTGTCCCACATTAGTCAAAGTGAAGGAACTTGCTCGATACCTTGTACATGGGTATATGGAAATATATAGATTGGAAAGATTATAACTGTCATGTTTTTGTCACAGTACTGACAGCCACATGGATCATGCCATCTCCATTTTGAATTTCAGGGCAGCAAATAAAGTGATTTATCTTGCTCAAGTCTACAACTGGTCTAAATTTCCTCTTGGCTTTCATAATCAGAAATAGTCTGCGTACAAGCCTAAGGAGTCAAGTTTCCAGACTAACTTGACTGCCCACTTAACAAGAAATGATCCTTCTGTGACGTGTCTGCCTTTGTGGGATCAAAATCTGTTGCTGATGATCATCCCTTCTTTGGTCTGGCTCCTGATAAGGATGAGACCAGGCAGGGGCTTGCAAGGTGAGCTGAAGTAGCAACTCCTGTACTGCCTGCTTTATAAGCTTGTCAATATCAACTCTGAACAAATGGAGGAAACCAAAAGAGAAAGAACACAGTGTTGCCATATGGTGAGGTCTGAGAGAAGAAGATCGCAAATGAGCCTCTCTTCTCATCAAATCAAGATTACAGGATTTACAGGAGGCTGTTAGGGCATTTGCCATTGTGGTGAGCTGTCACACTGACAACATTGGCAATGCAGCACACCAATTCACAAGTAATGTCACAGCCCTTGGCAGTCAACCCCTGGGAAAATATCTCAGTTGGCAGCCCATACTGACACTGTTGCACAGATTAAAGTCTAAGTGCTTTGGTCATACTATACTTACTGTAATGCCTTTTTCCTTATTGAAGTATTTCCAAGCTCAATCAAGTGGTGAAGTTTTCCTAATTCAGTTGAAGAGCGCCTGTAGCTAAGGAATGTCAAAATGCTGTTACTTTTCTTTTTGTAAAATGAATATGACTAATCACATTTGGCCAAACGTTCTCAAACATATTTGGTTTGTTACATACCATAAGTTAACCAACTTCTTTTGGCTATCATTGCTCTTCAAACAACTGAAATGTTTATCGATTGAAAAATGTGGGCTGCCAAATTTTGCTGTGGCCTGAACATGAATGATGCCTAAATCTTGAACATTTTGTGATATGAGGGGAGAAAAGTATAGCTGCCATTAAAATCTGAACCCAAAAATTCTTGTACTAAGGTCAGTCAGACAGACCATTAGACCTGAGGGTCAAGACAAGACTGGCAGTTAGAAACTTGCCTTTATACCTGGTCACTATACATTAATAATCTCCAACACAAATGTCTTATGGAAACTATTGCTTATGGGCAGCTGCATTAAAATCAAAGCAGATCTGAGTCTGTAACCTACCTAGATGTTGAAGATAGAGTGGAGGTTTGAACATGGCTGGTTTCTCAAAGTACTCCTTAACCCACTCAAACAACTTGGTGTGTGTGCCCTGAGGTCCTGTAGGATGGTGGAAATCCAGCAGCTGACATCTGAAATACAAAGTCATTATAATATAAGCTTTTATTTCTTTTTGAACAGCATAACAAATGTCAACAACACAAAAATTTCATGAAGTGTCAATAAACAAACTAAATTTAAAAGTGCAAGCAATGAAATTAGCATTCATGATGTTGGGATACCACTTAAGTAAAACAGTAAAAAATTGGTACCCCTACCTTCCCCTAAACTATATTTTAATATCAGTAATACCATACCTGTTGCTACTGCATAGCTGAATTTATCAGTTTGGTGGCAAGTTGATGAACCCACAGCTGGCACACAAACAAAAGCAAAAGGAATACTCACCTTCATTGAAAAGTAAGCAACCTCTGCTAAATGGAATCTGCCTTTCTGAGAAATAGTCATTTTGGTGGCCTAATGTGCAATGGTAAAAGAAGGAGAACGTATTGTGCAAGTGGCAATTGCAGCTTTCATCAGATCCTCAAAAGATGAATGAGTTAGATAATCCTATGAGTTAGCATTAGCTTGAACCTCATGGGCTTTAATTTTCATGAAAGATAGGTCCCTATTGGGTAAGAGACTAGTGAGCTCTCTTGATAGTTAATGCAATCAACCTAGAAATGGTGGCAGCTGAAATATCAGTTGAACCTTAATGTGGAAGAGAAGGCACTTCCTACCATTCCTTCCCCCTTTAATAATAGCTGATATAATAAAAATGTAAAGTCCTAACTGGACATAACAGTCTATCGTAATTGTCTCAGGTTCAGTGAGAATGTGGATCTCATTCAGGATTGAAACAACTGATGGAATCGAGGGTTTTCTTTAAAGATAAAACCTGGTTGGTAAAGGAAAGAAACTGACTCATAATCCCACTGAATCTGTTACAGCACTGATCTAGGGCTTAAAAAGCTTGCTCCTTCGTTACGCAGATACCAGGGCAAGCAAGAAGACCGTTTTGAGGGTAAGGCTCTCAAATGAAGCTTGACCCAAAGGCTCATAGGGGGATTTATTAAGAATCCACAAGACACAAGAAAGATTCCATTTAGGTATTAGAGAGCGAGAACTGGTCTTTGCAATTCAAGACACCTGATCAATGTGGGTATGTGAGAAAGCTTGCCGGTAGCTTCTCATGGGTCGGTGGTTCTATCCGGGGTTTTCCTGGGTTCTTCCTCCACCATTTATACTGGCTGCCATGTATAGCCTATCTTGTGCTGAAAAATGGTGTTAAATTCTATAACAACAACAACAAGACACCTGATCAAGTCTATGTGAGACTCTGTCCCAATAGTAGGGTCTTCAGAAAATTTGAGTGTTGAAAAGGACTGCTCAAAATAGCCATAAATTGCTGAAAACAAGCATTGTTTCTCTTCAAAAAGGAAGAGAAGAAACTCAGCTACTGTGCTCACAGAGGGAAAGTCAGGATTTACACATTTTCTAATACTCCAATCACAAAAGATTCTCCATTTGGCACTTATCAACTTCGAATGAAAACTTTTCTTTGTGGAGAGATCATTTAAGATGAGTCAACCACGAAGTTGGAGAATCTGTGGGCTGCTGTGAACAAGACAGCCCCTGTGCTGTGACAGGAGGTCCCTCATCAAAGGTAGGGTTTTGGGATGGTCTACTAACTGATGGCTGGGGTCACTGATAGGCAATCAAAATGAGTTGAGCACTAAAGTGCCTGAATTTGTATAGCACTTGTGGGATCATCCTGAAAGGTTGGAAGTCGTTAAGTGAGCAGATGATCCCACTTCAGGCTTTAAGCATCCACTACCATGGCCCTCTGGTCTGGGACTGTGGAAACGTAAAATGAGAGTGAGTTGTTTAGCTTGGTTTTAGAAAAGAAGTTTTTTTAAGTATTTTCTATATTAGTCAAGGAAAGCATATTTGAAGACAGATGAGCACCATTTTAATAAACAGAAAACCCTTCATACAGGATACTTTCTATCAAATTTGGTCAAATTCAATTAGCAGTCTTTTTGAGATGCCTAATGGTTTTCCTGGTGACTATATTTGATTAAATATCATCATCATTTTTATATAATGAAAGACCTCCATGCTAGGATGATTTCGATCCAATTCTGTTCTGCAGTTGTTCAAAATTCATTTAGAAGTTTTTATGTTAATAGAAAAGGTGGTCATATATGATGATGAATCAGAATGATCTGAATGAATGTTGAAGCACTTTATGCTAGGATGCTTTCACAAGTTTGGTCAAATTCTTCAGGTTTTGAGATGAAGTTGTTAAAAAAGGCATTTCTATTTTAATTAATGCAGGGCTCGAAATTAATGTTAATCTGCTGTCAATCTGAGCTGATAATCAACGCTGAATTAGAAACTGAACTGGCTTATGTTTGCCTTGAACAGAATCAGTGACATTTAGGCAGGGTCTGTAGAACTATTTTGTTGATCCTGTGGGTTAGTGAAATTATTTTTTTTGATTCCTGTTAATGGCAGTCATGTTGGACAACAGACTGGTACCAGTTCTGAACAGATCTTAAAGGTCTTGATCCTGAATGCTCCCTGTAAAATCATGTGAACTGTTCATGCAGTTTTTATGTATTTGTAAAAAAAAGAAAACCTAATTATGAACAGACAACAGATGATGCATGATGAATCATACCATAAGCTCACTTGGTCTTACATGAGCAAAAAGGAAAAAAAAAAAAGCCACTGTTTTCAACAGAATATATATTGAGTTGAAATTGTTACAAAAACTTTTTTCTTTTTTGTACATCTGAATTAGCTATCAATCTTTCTGAGCATATTAAAGTGACACACACCAGCTTTCCTAATATTAAGCAAGATTTGGATGATATGATGAAAGGTCTTTACACCAAATATCTGTATACCATTTAACAAACTCTAATACAAAATCATAATGAAATAGTGTGCATTATCAGAAGGAAGTCCAGCAGTGTCTTTCTTTAAAATATGATAATTATGATCTAGCTCTACTTAAAAAACCGTATGTGATGATTCTGTACACATGAGCTTTACGCTATAGAAACCAAAACTCTTGCAAGTGATAATAATCAGGAAACAATAAAGACTTAATAAAATAGCTCGACCAATTGGAATTATGATCTGTTCAATATGTATATGCTTATGCATAAATATGTAAAGGCTGTGTAAACTCACTGTGTTATCATTTCACTTTAGCAATTTCAAGTCTGTTTCTTAAACCTCATGAAAGAGAGCACCTTTTATATTCCACTCCTTTTGCAGGGCTAACTCTTCAGGTAATGACCACTTTGACGTGAACTGTTTTTTTTTACCTAGTATGTTGTTTGTTATAATTAGGATGTTATGTTAATTATAACAGTATCAGAATTCCTTTATTGAAATAAGCTATAGTGCGCTGCAGAACTTAACAAGCTCAAGTAACATGATACATTGTATTGATAGGTGGGAAAAGTAGAGAGCCAGGTAGTCATGAATATAAGTATTGAGAACAGAACGCTTGTGTTTGACTCTACTGTCATCTCCTTTACATTCACACTTTGTGAACATACCAAGACAAAAATACATAGCACTGCATTAATGAGGTGGATCTATATTAATATATACTGCAAGTCTAGGTATGTCAGGTGCTAATCCTGTAAGTCCTGAAACAGACCAGTTGTAATTGCTGTAACAGGAATTGGGTTCTTGAATACAAAATAAAAACTACAGCGTGGATTTTTGAAACTAAAGGGACTATGGTATGTATTTTCTTTTACTTTTAATTTCCATTTACTAATTTCTCTTTCCTTTCACTAAATGCATACATTTAAAGGTATACTGAATAAAATGAAAAACATTTGGGTTAGCAAAATATCACACATCTCT
This sequence comes from Megalonaias nervosa, assembly GCA_016617855.1. Taxonomy (NCBI): domain Eukaryota; kingdom Metazoa; phylum Mollusca; class Bivalvia; order Unionida; family Unionidae; genus Megalonaias; species Megalonaias nervosa. The sequence goes on from JAECUM010010708.1 coordinate 48,850, forward strand.
CTCTTTCACACGTAAGCAAACAAATTGTATCATTTTGGAATAAACTGCTATTGCATCAAAATTTATCTGAACCATGAAGCATCAGGATAAAGTCATAGTTGTCCATTTTTAGACTTATCGTACAAATAAAGTCAATGAATTATACATATTCAATTTTGATTATTATTACTCATAAGTGTTATCTAATGCAACACATTCCATTAAAAGCAAATATGGACCACATATTATACTAATGCATGATGCTTTTAGCACAATTAAGATTTAAAACTGACAATCATAGAAATGCTTTGGAGTTCTCAATATCAGGTCCTTTATTTTTTATATAATCACTACCAATAATAACCTTTTATGCATTATCTGTTGTATTTTCAACAGAATTTGCCAATGTTGCAAATTGTTGGGTTTTTTTCCTTATTGATGACAAAATATACCATCCCGCAAGTTTATTTGGGTGTCAACATTTTTGGGATAAGAGACTGTTATGTCAACCGTCTATACTTGTGGTATGTTTTCAGCATTCAATGGCCAATCCCACCTACACTTGTGGTTCATAAACTGCATTCAATGGCCGATCCTGCTCATACTTGTGATTTGTTTACTGCATTCAATGGTTGATCCTGCCCATACTTGTGATTTGTTTAATGCATTCAATGGCCAATCCTGCCCGTACTTGTGATTTGTTTACTGCATTCTATGGCCAATCCTGTTTACTGCATTCAATGGCCAATCCTGCCTGTATTTGTGGTTTGTTTACTGCATTCAATGGTTGATCCTGCCCGTACTTGTGATTTGTTTAATGCATTCAATGGCCGATCCTGCTCATACTTGTGATTTGTTTACTGCATTCAATGGTTGATCCTGCCCGTACTTGTGATTTGTTTAATGCATTCAATGGCCGATCCTGCCCATACTTGTGATTTGTTTACTGCATTCTATGGCTGATCCTGCCCATACTTGTGATCTGTTTACTGCATTCAATGGCCAATCCTGCCTGTACTTGTGGTTTGTTTACTGCACTCAATGGCCGATCCTGCTTATACTTGTGGTTTGCTTACTGCAGTCAATGGCCATTCCTGCCTACAGTTGTGGTGAATGGGTGGTAGCAAAAACGCCTCTGATAGTTTACAGATGTTTTTTTTTCTTCCAAGAATCTGATGATTTTAAACCAATCAGAAATGAATTTACTTTTCTTTGTATAAATCTGAACTATTCATAAGCCAAGGTTCAAAGTGATAACTGAAGATTATGAGAGCAAAAATTAAGAGCTCCTCGGGTTCGATCTAGAGAATATCATATCTTTCCTCTGCTTGCTCAATATTTTTAAGATCCAAGGTTTAGATGTACACAAATGTGAAGGAGACTTTGACTTTGAAACTGCATTCAGACATAAAATCACAACACATACTCATGTGACATTCAATTTGATTATTTTTATGAAACAATACCATTTTAATAGTGCAAAACATTATAAACAAGCTTGAAGTATGCAAAACAGTAATGTAATGACTTATTTTGTAATACTGTGGGACTCTATTGTGTGTTTTCTATAAAGTAAAAACTACCCCATCTTTTTTAATTTTCATTGCCTAATACAAATACAGACATATAAAAACACTGACTCCTTTGACTGGTGAAATTTTTTTAAAAATTGGTGACAAAATATTGAGGTTGGTGATTTTGGCAACAACTTTTTAAAAGCCAGCACCATCCCTGTCAATGTACGAAAACTGCATATATTTTGGTACAGATGTATTAAATCACTTTGACAAAAGATCTATGTGTTTGCCATTAAACTGATACATGCTGCCAACACACTTACTTAATTTTCAGTGATGACAATGTGGCTACAATTTCTGTGGCACCAATCCACTTGGAGGTATTAAAAACCTGCCCTCCAAGCTGATCACAGCCCTGTTTGTCAAACCCCTTCTGCCATGCTGCCTCAATCAGTCGTTGAATCTTGGGTATAGATGGAATAAGAGGTGTTCCTGTTCAATATATGAAACCATATTACTAAAATGGACAACAATGCTGTGAAGACAGCACTCTTTTACAGTTTTGTTACATGTACTTTCTGAAGACAGCACTCTTTTACACTTGTGATGCATTTGCTTTATGAAGACAGCATTCTTTTACACTTATGTCGCATTTACTTCTCAAGACAGCACTCTTTTATGCCTGTGTTGCATCTACTTTCTGAAGACAGCACTCTTTTACCCTTATGTTGTATTTAGTTTCTGAAGACATCACTCATACACTTGTGTTGCATTCACTTTCTGAAGACAGCACTCATTTATAATTGTGTTACATTTAGTTTCTGAAGACAGCACACTTACACGTGTGTTGCATTTACTTTCTGAAGAAAGCAATCTTTTACACTTGTATTACATTTAGTTTCAGAATACAGCACTCTAACACTTGTGTTACACTTACTTTCTGAAGCAATTCCATCTCCAACCTCTGTCTTTCCCTACAGGAATTATCTAAAATGTTTATTCAAAAACTAACGCCAAAATATCAAAACACAACTTTGACTTATGCAAATTCTGCACACAATTTGTCTTAAAAATTGTATATGCTAAATTGCTTTTGTACAGTGTGTGTGTTTGTGTAATTTGGAGTTTTAATATAGCTTTGACAATTTTTCAGTCATATCACTATGTCTGCAATGTGACAGTTTATAGTGATGTCTAATACTGAGGTTAGTGTTAGGATTGGTCAGTCTGGTGTCAGGATAATGTGACTGGGTGGGACATGATGCTACATGTCTGCAGTATGATACCCCAGTATTAGGCATCACTATAAACTGCCACACTGCAGACATCGTAGTGATATTATTGAAATTTTTTAAAAGCAACATCAAAAATCCAAATCACACACACACACACACACACACACACACACAAAGGTTTAAAGTCCCCCCACCCCAAGTGCTCCAATAAATGTCTGAACTCAGCAAACCATGCATTACTGGCATTTATACACAGATCAATTACCAAGTACAAAATTTATATACATGATCAATTACAAAGGGCATAAATTATATACAAAGGAAATAAATTACCATTAAAGAGTACTTTGCAGTAGGTAGGGTTGTGTGCTAATGATGATAGAAGCATCTGAAAATTCCTATAGCCACACCCCCAACCCTTGTCACCATAGGAACCAGAGTAGTGGTCACAGTGGGAGCACAGGAACACTCTGGAAATGTTGGCCCTTGGAACACTGTAGTACTCTTGTAGCCTTAGGATAACATCTGTAATAGTGCCATGATATCATAAGTTCAACAACTAATCTGGATTTTGAGGGATATTTTTTTTAAATAGCTTAAATTTAATACGTGGTTTTGTATTATTGAAAAGACATTGATATTAATGAAAAACATTAATAACAACAATATAAGCCATTAAACATGTGAAATCTAAGTACCTGTTACTAAAATTAGGTCAAATTTTTAAAAATGGATTCAGACACTGCTAGGCAGCAACACACTTGTTATAAGCTCAGACACTGCAAGAATATATCACATACAAGCTCAGACACTGTATAAAAACATACATATTATAAGCTCAGACACTGCAAGAATATATCACATATAAGCTCAGACACTGTATAAAAACATACATATTATAAGCTCAGACACTGCAAGAATATATCACATATAAGCTCAGACACTGTATAAAAACATACATATTATAAGCTCAGACACTGCAAGAATATATCACATATAAGCTCAGACATTGTATAAAAACATACATATTATAAGCTCAGATGCTGCAAGAATATATCACATATAAGCTCAGACACTGTATAAAAACATACATATTATAAGCTCAGACATTGCAAGAATATATCACATATAAGCTCAGACACTGTATAAAAACATACATATTATAAGCTCAGATGCTGCAAGAAGGTTTCAGAGAGATTCCGCTAGGGCTGAACAACTACCAGTGCTTCATACTGGCAAGGAAGGAAAAAGTCGGTGTGAGACTAAATTTTACAGGGACAAATGCTAATCAGTCAATATTATCAATGCATGGTTTATCATCATTTGCACAAATTCGGGAAAATTATGTTGAAAGAAAATGAAATGAATGCATTTCCAACCTTTACAGGAATAGTGTTGATAATAGACAACATCACAAATCAACACAACAGTAGTGTGATCCCTAGTCGGAGTTTTCTCTGACCCTTCCAACTCCATTTTAGATACTTTGACATTAATGTTTGAGGTGTAGGGCCAGAGCCAATTGCCATTAAAAAATATTAGAATTCATCGCCACTGCAAGGTGGTGGCATAGGGTAGCTGCTTATGAATGAGGTTAGCAAACAACCTTACATTAGTCCATACCTGCATGAAATTGATAGGAGGACTATTTATTTTCTGAGAAACTGCAAGCATAACATTCATTATGTCCTTATTCTACTGTTAGATGAGATAAAACTACAGTATTGATGAAATTTAACTTGTCACTCACCATCTGCATGGCTTGTCACATAACTAAACAAATATCGCAATCTACATCAGAGGTCCATGAAAGTCAAAATGTTTGTAAAAAGAACTAAAGCATATATAATTCTCAACATATCTATTTTGGGAGCAACAATTAGAAACCTGTTGCAGCAACCTGGAGAAAAGCAGATTCATTGAGCAGAGAGCACATGCCAATGTGGCAGTCATGTGATACCAACTAAAACATTGGCATATGCTCTATGCTTCACAAATCAAATGGTTTTCTCCAGGTGGCAATGAATAAATAAATGGCTCTGTCCCCACACCCCAAAATAAATGTCAAAATATCTGAAGTGGGGTGGGAAGGGTTAGAGGAAACTTGGGCGATGTAATACCATTCCAGTCACCAACTTAATCCACAAACAATTATCAACTTTAGTTCAGAGTTCACTTATATAATAAATAGCTAAGGTGTTTTCACAAACCGAATAAAATGTTTCATTTTTGTGACTTCGTTCAAGTGATAACCTTCAACTTCAGCATGACTTGTAGATCACATGATTTGTGGTCATCCATATATAGAAAGAAGCAAAATCCAAACCAAGCCAGTCCCTTGGAATACAACATGTGGTTATTACTTTGTTTTGAACTAAAAGAATGAAAGCTTGGATTAACATCTATAAAGCAGAAATACAGGTGCTTTAATTTTTATTGCTTCACATACCAGAAATTAGCCACACACTATACCACCGAAAGGAGAGTTGGATTATCTCTTTGATGGCTTCAGGCATTGTTTTGATATCAAGTACACATTATGAAACTAAATCTATCAAAGAGATCAGCTGAATCTGGAGCTACAATGTCAATCACTGATCAAAGCTAGTGTTTATTTGGGACTAAAGCTGCATGAAAAGAACAGATCAGCGTTTGACAGATTTTGACATCAACTCAGTTAACTTTTAAGACTTACATTTTACAGTCTGTCAGTATAAGACTACTGACATACTTATTTTTTTCCAGAACAGTGACAAATTTTAAATAGTATCATACATGTTAGAAGCTGATGCTGCTAGGTAGCATCATGCATGTCAGAAGATGACACTGCTAGCTAGCATCATACATGTCAGAAGATGACACTGCTAGGTAGCATTATACATGTCAGAAGATGACACTGCTAGGTAGCATCATGCATGTCAGAAGATGACACTGCTAGCTAGCATCATACATTGCAGAAGATGACACTGCTAGCTAGCATCATACATGTCCGAAGATGACACTGCTAGGTAGCATCATGCATGTCAGAAGATGACACTGCTAGCTAGCATCATACATGTCAGAAGATGACACTGCTAGGTAGCATCATGCACGTCAGAAGCTGACACTGCTAGGTAGCATCATGCACGTCAGAAGCTGACATGGCTAGGTAGCACTATACAGATCAGAAGCCAACACTGCAAGGCAGCATCATACAAGTTAGAAGCTCAGACTGCTATGCAGCATTATACAAGTTTACAATGTGTAATTGTCTATTCTTTTCATGATCTCTGTTTCTCTGTTTGTTTATCTAACACACATACATGCTGGTACTCAAATATTTTAAAGATGGATCAATTAAAAGTATATTTATACTTTGAAATTTGTAATTAGGCTTATATAAAATTATAGCAATATTGACATCAGAGGTTCCACTATTGTATCTGTGAGCAAGACACAGGTCTCTGCAGTGCAAAATATCCCATAGGTTGGCAATGTGAGAATTTGAACCCAAGGCTGGACAGTTAGAAAACGTGAGTGTTTTTTGACAGCACTGCCCAATACCACTTAATAGTTTAAACTGAGCATAGTTTCTCTTCAAGAAGAGAAGAAAACCTATCACTGCATTCAAAAACAGACAGGTAGGATTAATGCTACTCAAAGCTTTTCACCATATGCAGTGGATGTAGCACTTCCTGGCAGTGGCAGTATCTGGGGCTGGTCTATCAGCAGGTCAGGAAGACAGTTTAACTATGGTCATTTTCACCACAAAGAGGCTATTCAAGATGAGCTTAGCAATGGTAGTTCTGATGTTGTGGAAAAGCGTAATTGAACAGGCAATTCCACTTCAGACTTGATGTGTGTCCGCAACCCAGGCTCTCTGATCTGGAATTGGGAAGATGTAGTGCAATTTTTTTGCAAACAAGTCAACCAATGGGTTCCTTTTATAGCCTGAACTGGAAGTAAATCTGGTACAGCCACCGCGTTGTGAAAACTACCTCGCCCTTCCTGGAGAGACTGTCTGCCAGAATATTCTTTCTGCCAGGGATGTAATAAGCACACATGGTAATCCCCTTAGGGTTTTCCAGTGAAGAATGTTCTAAACCTACACATAAAGAGGAGTACGTGTACTGCCATGTCACTTGATGAATAGTACAGCAAATGTGTTGTTGGAGACAATCTCATGGTGACTTTATACTGTGGCATTACACCCCTGTAGGGCTAGGAATACTGATCTCAATTTGAGATTGTTAATGTGAAAGATAAATTCTGCTAGGGACCACAAACTCTTTAGAACTATTCTTTCTGGCAACAAGAACTGAATAGACAGGAGGCATGCAGGGGGACTCCAGTACAAAGTTGGCACGAATTTTCCCACCAACTCAACTCAAAGTTCTAGAGAAATCTAAGCTATTAGAAGGTCTTTGTGTGGTTTCCAGGTTGCCAAGAGGAGAAACTGGAAAGTGCAAGTGAAGTCTTCTGCCACAGAATTCAAATTCTCCAAAATAGATAGACGTATGTCCACTCTGTCGCATGGGACGCAGACTAATCCTGTTTGTGAGGAAATTCATCCCCAATTATGCAGTTAAAAGGCCCAGCCAGATCACTACAGACCAGCAGTGGGACAGATTGTGATTTAGGTATGATTGTGGCCACAATACACCAACCAAGCATCAAAATACTCACATTATTCAGGTAAATAATATTATGCATGGTGCATATGTTGAATAGCTGAACATGAAATTGGAAGACCTCCTTGTCCAAGCAGAACTGGAGGTTCTTAATATGAGGAAAAATAGGGGTGCCAAGGTAGGCATCCTGGTGGTCTATGTAGAACACTCAGTCACCAGATCTAATGGCAAGTGTGACTGTGGCTGTGATCTCAATTGTGAAAGGTTCCCCCTGAAGAAATTTGTTTAAGATAGTTCTGGTAATGAAGGAGACAATACTTACCCCAAGGCAGGAATAAAACACCACAACAGTTACTATAAATGAAATTAAGATCACCGAAACACCATATGGGTGTGTGTGAGGTGGGAGTTAACCACTGCTGAAATTATTAACAACAATTTCCTGGAAAACTCACAAGAGAAATTAATATTCATCACTCATACACCAAGGACAAGGGGAATAACCTTTGAACAATATGGAAAGTCATATTAATTTGCCCAATTCAAAGCCAAAGGCAGATTAACGTTTCAAAATTGCAATGCAAAAATGGCATCGTTGCAACACATGAGAACCATGGCACATGCACCTGTGACGTGGGTAGCAGACCTGGTCTGTCATGTTCTGGAGTCGTACCAGAATTCTCCATGGAGATTCATTTGAGGGTGGATGAACAGTTATTACAAGGATATGGGTAATTATGTCTTGGAATAATAAGCTGCACAATACTGATTGGTAACATACTGATTTAAAGCCCTTATTTATCATGTGGTCAATTTTATGAAAGTTTTCTTTTGCAAAAAATGGAAGTTTGAATACAGGGAAATTATAATTAGTCCCCCCCCCTCCATATTTCCTTGTACTGAAAGTTAACATCACTTGATGGAATGGTGAGCGATATTACCATAACAGATTGTCCCAGATGTGGGCTGGTTGTAATGGCCTCCATCTCTGTTCAGCATTGATTTGTACACACGGATGTAGATTGATTCTTTAACCCCATGCTCACACCAGGCTTGTTCTCAATCTAAGATTATTACTGAGTTCCAAGTTATAGTATGACCAGGGCAAACACTGTGGATGTGCCATGATACTTCAGACGAACTTGAACTTGGTCTTCTATGTTCATTAAATCTCACTTTCAATGTCCTTTCCATTTCCTCTGGTTATGTACATTGCACAATTAAACATGTACCTTTTCATAAACATTACCTCAATTTGTAGGAGCACTGATATCATTGAAAAATAGTAACTTGTGAGCTCATGGCTCAACGTAAATAAAACAGCTATTAACAACTAGCTGAATTGTTATCTGGAAGAATGTGATTTGGTCGAAACAAAGAACAAAGCAAAATATGCATATAATATGTTTGGAATAAACAAGAATTTAAGTGATGCTAAACAAGATTTGCACTGTGTAAGTACTGTACATTACAGTACAGTCTGGTCCCCTGGGTAAACTCAAACCGGCCTGTAAATTATGAAGTCTTTATTTACCTTTAATTAATTTTGTGTTGGAGAAATCAGAAACTATACAATGCAAAATAATAACAAAGGCAATCATAGTAATTATAACAGTTTAGCAAGTGTTGGGGCACAGAAAATATATTGTTTTACATGCGTATGTCTTAATATGCGGAAAAAATTATTTTTTCATGTCCCAAGATTTACAGCCATTACAGTAGTGAAAACTTTCAAGTTTAGACTATGACCCATGGATAAACCGACCCCTCCCCCTTCCAGGCCTTTATTTTTTTCTAAATTATTCAGCTTATATGCGAGTATAAATGATATTTGGATTCCAATGGAACAGCAGAAACTTTGTTTAGAAAGCAAGCTTCTTTGTGCACATTTTCAAACTAATTACTTTTATGGACACAACCAGATTTGCTGGTGACTGGTGAGTACATGTACTCTAAATATAAGTAATTACACTGAAGTTGCAGATTTTTGTACAGGTGTATACAATGAACAGTCTTTTTTTGCCAAAATATAATATTAAATATGTAATGACTGTTTTAAGTAATTCTTGTTGAATGCACTGTAAGTTGATGAGTTGGTTGATGATGTTCATAGTTATGTCCACCACCCACCCCCATCTTCAATAGCTAAGAGAATAGATATGCAATATTATCTTCCATTAATTGACTTGTCTGCTTATGGCAAATTATAGTACATAACATGATGACATTCTGTGGACCCTGATCATTGTGCTATGCTGGGGTTTCACTCTATGTGCCTCAGGTTGATTTGGTTATACTAGGTTGACCTGGTTATACTAAAAGCCAAACAGAATTAACAGTTCAGACATGGATACCGCACACTATCTAACCCAAAACTTTCACATCATAATTTACTTCTTCCAGAAAAGGAAACAGGATACTGTAGTTCTGAAACAATGATGGGAGTGACAGAAGAAATTTGCAGATGCTGGGAGAATTGTCATCCCACTTGTAAGGTTTACATGTCTGTATTAGTACTTAAGCACTGAATAAAGCACCTAGATTTTCCAGGGTCCAAACAAGGTTTTATATTTGTAGCCATGGATTCATTTTAGCAATGTTTAGTATACCAAAAGACTGTTGTATTTATTACCTTTGGTACAAGAATGACCATCGTCCACTCCCTTAGTGTCTGCTTTCTTCATACTAATCCGGTGTTGATGATACTCCACAACTGTCATGTCTCCCCTGGTGACGGCTTTCTCTAGATTCTGTTCATACTGCCTCTTGTAGTTTGTCCCACCTGCCATCCCATACATAGCCTATAAAGCAAAAGTATTGGTAATCATAACTTAGCCTGGTACACAAGGTGTCACTGCTAATTGTAGTTTGTCCCTCCTGCCATTCCATAGATTGCCCAGATACCAAAAATATTGCTAATCTTGACTTAGACTGGTACATAAGGACTCGAAACAAATTTGTAGTTTGCCTTACCTGCCATTCCAAACAGATCTTAACTTAGACTGGTACATAGGTCTGATAGGGAACTGCCATTCGATATATTGCTTCAATATCAGAAGATTGGTGATCTTAACTTAGTCTGGTACATTAGGCCTGAATTGATGGGTACAAATAGTACAGTGCTTCTCTTGATATTACTCTTCATGGATGCCTTGGAAGTGACTCATGTTATAAGTCAAAACAGTTTTTGGGGGATGTTTCCAAACAATGCATTAAAACACACAATAGAATACTGGGGTATCTAGTGGTAAGAAATTACATAATAATTGGTGATAATGAATTAAGAACAAAAACAAAAAGAAATTGAGTAGCAATAATGAACCAAATTACAAGAGGTGCTTTACAATGAGGGTTTTGTACTAGGAGCTTTACAATAAAGGGTTCTGTACTGAGGGGCTTGTATTGGGGGCATTATAATGAGAGGTTTTGTACTGGAGGTACTTGTAATGAGGAGCACTGTACTGGGAATGCAAAGTGAAGAACACTGTACTGGGGGCTTTATAATGAGAGGTTTTATACTGGGGGCTTCAAAATGAAGAACAGTGTACTGGGGCTTTACAATGAAGAACACTGTACTGGGGGCTTTGCAATAAAGAACATTGTACTGGGGGCTTTAAATGTGCAACACTGTATTAAGGACAACAGTTCTATACTTCACACAGATTGTTTATATGCTGGTGATGACAATGAATTCTTGAATGTTTAAAGAAATATTCAATGTAAAGAAGAGTGGGAAATTTACCTGAAGATTATGTTGAGCTTGAACAAGTCTGTTGACATTAAATTTGCATTGTATAAGGACTAGAATGTGTTCATCGAATATAAATGATGTACCGCACTGCATGAAAAATTTCCTAAATGTAAAACTTAGGTGTAATAGATGGACAGATAAAGCTAACTTGATCTTGTCATGGTGGACCATCAAAGTAAACAATTCAGGTAAAGAGTTCAACCAATGAAACTTTTAGCATTGAATAATTCTGTAATCCTGAAAATGTTCTAATCCTATCATTTTGCATTCTAGAAATTTATTTAACGTAAGATTAGGCCAAACACTATCTACATGTTGTAGCAAACTTATGAATACAGGAACAAACTGTATGAACTCAAACCTGTAAGGTATAAGCAAGTAACAAGCATCCCTCAAAGGGACTGATTCTCTACTGGCCAAAAAGAACTTTCAGGAATTTACTGAAAAATTATTCTTCCTTTTAACTGATCAGTGTTGAAGCCATCTCTGATATTCTTTGAGTATTAACATTATTTTCAAATCAGTTGTTATGGCTGTCAGATTGACACCATTTTCTTTTTTTACCAACAAGATGTAATTTAGGACCAAATGGCATTATAAGAAGTCTTCTGGTAGAAACCCTATGTTGATATGACTTTCCATTTTTGAGAAGTAACAATCACAGAATTTTCAAGATGGCTGCCATGGTGGTGATATTGGACATCAGACTGGCACCATTTCCATTCAGGACCAAATACACATTATAAGAAGTCTTTTGGTGAAACTACAACATCAGTATCACCAGTCATCAAGGAGACATAGCAATAACATTTTCGCGATGGCTATTGTGGCAGTAATAAAAGTCAGATTGGCTCCATTTTTATTCACGACCAAGCTGACACGACAAGAAGTCTTTCAGAGAAAACCCCATGCTGATATGATAATTCATTCTGAAGTAATGATAAAAAGATTTTCAAAATTGCCACTGTGGCAGCCATGCTGGTTGTCTGAGCAGCACCATTTAGTTATTGTTTTGGGTTTAAATGCTATTTTTCAGCAGATGATAAGGTACACATGGTGGCCAGTATAACTGGAAGAGGAATAACCCGGGAAAAGCAAATTTTTAAAGTAAATTATGTTTCTTCGAGCATACTTATCCAATCACAATCCATTAAGAATATTAGCCTGCTACCTCACGAATCCAGCCCTACTAAAGATGAAAATTGTCTTATTGTCTATTTTTAGATAGGCAAAGGGCGGGCAGTAACTCTTGCCCATTACCTCCCCTTGATACCACCAGGTGTTGCATGTTTTTAGCTCAGCAAGACATTACTTTAAAAATTTGCTTTCTCCTTCGAATCCATTCCCCAATCACATAACATTAGGAAAATAAGTAATAGGAGGAGGGGATGATGAGCATCTGGCCTCTACCTCGGGTATCCTTCTGGAGATGAGTGGCTGGATTCCCCATATGAAAGATAACCCATTCTCCTAATGACCTAAGCAACACAGACCGAGATCAATTGATCTGGGACTCGTGTGTGTGTGTATATATATATATATATATATATATATATATATATATATATATATATATATATATATATATATGTGGCTGAGAAGATGAAGTCGAGATCTTTTCACATACCAAAATTCTCACTGGCAAATCCAGCGAAGCTAATGGGCTGTGTTGATTGTTCTAGTTGGGCCTGGTGGCCGTCTGCCCCCAGCCCTACCAGATCCAATGTTTGTCTCTGCAATGCTAAATCTCTGAGGTAAAAACTGCATGCCAGCCAACATCTTCTATAATGTCTTGGATCGAAACATTGTGTTTGAAAGTGAGGCTCACAGAAATGGGTCTTATCTTGTGAGTCGTAATCCTCATGAGGTGACTCTGATCTTGAGATATCTTAGAGTATGCTGAGCATATAACCCACTTCAACCACGAAGCAAGGGCTTGAGGGGTGATGCCCTGTTTTCTGACCTTGACTAGGAGAACATGATATTTGCGCATGTCACGACTTGTCTCTGTGTGTCTTAAGTAGTGTTTGTGGGCACAGACACGAGGCTACTCTGATCTGGTGAGATGTCAGAGTACACCAAGCATATGATCCCCTTCAACCAGGAATATAGGGCGTGAAGCGTGATATCCTGTGTTGTGTCTCACATAGATTGCTCAAAACTTTGGAGCAGTAAGCCATGTGAGAACAGATGTTACTCGTGCCACGACTTGTCTCTGTGAGTTTCAAGTAGTGCTTGAGGGTGCAGACAGGATCTTGCATGGCTGCCTCTCTAGACTAATCTATGGAAAAGAGGACGAATGACAACTCATCAGTTACCTACGAATGGCAACTGATTCTTGACAACTAGGTCTGGTTGTGTAAGGTGAACTACCAAACGATCTGGACAGATGATAGTTCGGGTTGACTGAAAGGGTATGTGAAAGCTAAAGGTATCAGGAAGCATGTCTTGTATGATAGGAACTTTAGTGAAGCATGAGCGAGAGGTTCAAACTTCCTTGAGCTGAGCCAAGTTAGAACCCAAGACAAATTCCATTTTGGAAACAGTTGCTGAGATCAAACTGTCTAACAGATCTGAGAGATCTTTATCATGCCCAATGTCACATCTGCCATGATGTTGGAATGTGTCTGAGATCAGTGATTCCTGAGGGCCTGTACAGAATCTTGCATGCTGCTGTTTTCGGCCTGGCTACAGAAGAAAGCGAGCAGGGACACTGGTTGACTACCAACAGACGGTAATCTGTTCTGGACTACAAATCCCGATATTATCTTGAGAACCACCAAACCCTCTGATCTGAACTAAAGAGAATTCCAGTGAACATAAAGAGGGATGCAACCCTCTTACCCTGCATGCTGAAGATAAAGCTATCAGTAAATATGGTCTGTATGATAGTGACTTTAGCGATGTGTAGGCTAGAAGTTTGAAGGGGTTCGAATCTAGCCATGTTAAAAAAAAAACAACTGGATCCCTTGGAGACAAATAAGGGATATTGGTCAAGGAGACCAACATTGTCTAAAAGATCCAATAGGTCTCTATCCCACACAAACATATTGCCATGACTTTAGAATTTGTCCAATATCATAGGACAGTAGCCTTTGGTAACAGATGGGGTCCAACTGTTTCTCCTCCAAGAAAAGAGCCAGAGAAAGTCGGCCAGATAAGGAATAAGGCACGCAGATGGGCAATAAAGATGGTTGCTCTTGAGATTCTCTGCACAAATGAAGGTTTGAATTGTCTGACTCGCAAGGCTGTACTGGTAAAGGCTGAACATGTAGAAGATGGTTGATTCAGGTTGGCCAGAATCTTCCTGGGTGTATTATCATTGGGAAAATTAGATCGTTGATACAGGGATTATGCCCTCATTGAGAGTCTACCGGAGTCATCTTGCTTGCCATTCTGACCCCATAACTGTAGCACCATTGGAGGGGTGGCACAGGCTCATGACCCCTCCCAGATGGCTGACAGTGCATCTCACAGCTCAAGCTGCTGTGTCTTGAACTGGGGGGAAGAAGGTGGGTAACTGTTGATTCTACCTCGTCAACAAGTGGTTGATCATCGGATGCCCCTGAAGTGTGTGAATCGTCTTGTTGCCATCAGATTCCCTTGAAGTGTGTGAATCCGAGTGATGACCAACTGATGGAGGGGACATTCCGTGTCAAGGACATGACCCCTTCTGGACTCATTATAGGTGAAGCCACTGATGCAGCCAGAAGGTGTCTGAATTGTATGTTGATATGAGGATTGTTGCACCCACGTAGAAAAATGCCAAATCAGAACACCGGACAAGTGGTCTATTACCTCCCTGTTTGAGGATATAGGTCACAGCCACAGTATTGTCAGATCGAAAGAGGACCATTTTGATCACAGGACTGATCTTTACAGAAATGAAAAGTATTGAAGACAGCCTTCCTTTCTGGGATATTTATGCTTAGGGACCATTTCCCAGGTGTCGCTAATGGTAGTGAAGGTCCGCAACAGGTTGGTGCTCCCACCATGTGCACAGGCAGTGGTACTTTATGCCATTCCCGCCAGAGGTTCTTCAGCTGGATTCCAATGGTCAGCCAGCCTGGATTGCCCCACTGATGTAGGAATGATCGAATTTTGGGTGTGGTCATGACTGCTTGATTAAGAGGACATCAAACAGGGTGCTAATGTGATGGCAAGGCCAGCATAACAAGACGGGCGAGCATGGTCAAGTCCACTGCCATATAATAGCTGAAATGAACTCAACTAGTTAGACAATTCTGGGAGCGCAAACACAAGTGGACACGTCAGATTACAGTATGTTAAGAAGTCCATGCCCAAACTGACAAAATTCTGGGATGTATGGAGGTCTGAACTTCCCATTTTGTGAATAGGCCTGGATAATCTAGCAGAGAAGTGAGATCATTCCACCTTGGAGTAGGATAGAACTTAACCATGCGTTTCTTTAAGATGCTACCCAGGTACGCTGCTGTCGATGTAGACAACAATGCCCGGAACAAGGAGACGGCAGAGTTTCTAGAATGAGTGAAAGCCCAAAGGTTGATGAGGGCAAAAGGGAAGAACAGCAAGCTGATAACAGTAAGGCGGTAAGCATGGAAACTTGCAATAGATGGAGTGCTATCCACCCTATCAAACATGGAAGTATACATGTCAGATTGAGACTAATGGCATACTTGCACCATCTGATGGGGTGGTGGAATGCCATTGCTTTCCCTGTCGTGAATATGGTGAGGAGAGTTGATGATGGGCCTCCACCTGCTGTTTGCATGCCAAAGCAAGTCTTGAGTAACTCATTGGTGAATGTGTCCTTAGTACAAGCTCCCTCATCTTTTATGAGCAACCATATCCTATGCTATCGAATGGCATCCATCTCCCGATCTGACGGTGTATCGTGTGGAGGGGCGAGGGTGTTACTGATGAACGAAACCTGAAGCCCCTCAGACTGACCTGGATCAGCCCCCCCCTCCCCTTGAGGGAAGAAGGAGGTCCAGTGAGCTCAAATCAGTTTCATACAGCCACTGTACTACTGCATGATAGGGATCGATGTGGGTGCACATGCAACTATCGATGACTCATCACCCTTACTGTGCACTGGGTTATCATCTGGCTTGGCTTCAAGCTCAGCATAAGTCAAGTGGGTGGCCTTGACGACTCCGCTCGGTCACATCTCTGCAAAACACGAGCTCTCCCTCGAGTATAAGCTGTGAGTACTCTAATATCTGGCATCGCTGGTCAAGACAGCATTGCAGGCCTTTCCAGCACTGTTGGCATCGCAGCACTGCCGGTATATCCAGCCTTTCCCTGTACAGTCGGTATCGCATCACAACAGGCTTTTACAGCAATGTCACTGCATATACGGTGGTCTGGCATGCTCCTGTGCCAGCCGCTCCAAAGCCATGGCTGAACGGGCAGATTTGTCATCGAAATCGCCAGTGATATAATGATATGTTGCCGACTACCTAGCTAGATGGATGGATCTATCACTAAGACCCTCGTAAACATTGTATAGTTGGCCCATTCCAGCCAAGAGGTCTCCATGCTAGGACGGCTGGACTGCTGGTAATGTCAGGGCAACTGGACAGCTGGCATCGGTGCAACAGTATTATTATTATTTTTGGGGTCCAGCTGATCAATGGTAAATCCCATGCACCCTGACTTACCAGCCCAAAGGCCATGCTGATATATGTGGAGGCTTATCCCATCTGGGTTGCCTAGAAATGGGGAATATTCCCATAATGTTTTGCTCAGATTGAAAAGAGTGCAGCTTCGACTGCTGTACCAACTGACAAATCTTATGCAGCGATGGATGGTCCCATCCTTTATCATCTCCATCCCCTGACATCCTGACATAACGGTATGTGTTGGTTCTGTGTGACAAACTTTAACCAGGGAATGGGGGGGGGGATTCCAGTGATCCCCACAAGGCTTGCCACTGATGCTGGTTTGGGGTGGAAACTAAGGATGTCAGAGGTATCCTGCCGTGACCTCGACCATCTCTCTTTCCTCTTTGCTGATTTCTGAAGTACAGAAGAGCATGTGTTTTCCGACCAAACACTGCATATTTAGCTCCTTCCCTTCAATGCCCAAAGGGTGATTTTTGTGCATATGCATGTCATGCGTGTAGTAATCATTCCTCCTGAAACAACACCAGATGAGAGAAACAAAGCATGGATTAGCAAATTAGTATGTGACTAACTAGCTAATAGTGTAAATCATCTAACTCAGCAGCCTATACTACATATTATAGACATTGTATATCAGAAACAATGTATAGATAACATAACAAAGCAAGAGTCATGGCAGACTTCCATGCTCTGAAATTGCATATAGATCGATTAAATAAATATTTTGTGGAAATGACACAAAAAAACACAAACTAAAGCAGAATCTAGTAAAGGGTTTAAATTACTAGGTCGCTAAAACACTGCCATAATAAACATATCCATAAACGTGTCATATCATAAATGTATGTCCTATATTAAGCTTAAGCACAATGCAAAGATAATAGAAAAGGGACAATGTGTACAAACTATAAACCGAACCAGAGTCATGGTAGGCTACCATGCTCTGATACAAGAAACACACCTAAGTAGAAACTAGTAATACTGTATGTTGAAATAACTAGGTTGCTGAAACAAAACACTTTTGTAACCACATGTTATAGATGCTGTGTAACATCAACCATGTATACATAACATAAACAAAACAGGAGTCATGGTAAACTTCCATGCTCTGAAGTGGCCTGTAGAATGTTTAATTGATATAAGCTAAAATAACACAATACACATACTAAAGAAACTAGTAATGTGTGAAATTACTAGGTCGCTAAAAACACTGTCGTACCTAACAGATCAGTGAAGTGTCACATCAGAAACCTATGGCCCTGTTTAAAACTTATGTTGCATGCTTGGTTAATAATTCAATCAAAACAGCATGAAATACAAATAAATTAAGCATAATTATCAAGCAGCACCTCAGAATTTGCTATTAAGAGCTCTGTAGTGGATGGAGTAAGCGATTAAAGTCAAATGTACACTAACCTGTAATGACCTTGTGTAAGGTCAACAAATAGCATGGTGGGACGGTGGTCCTACAAGATGAAGTCCCAACAAGTGACAAATCTCTCAAAATATTGGCAGAAATTGTAAAATAAAGTATACAACCTGCAGTAGATCGATAAATCCACATTATAAATGCAAAATGAATGTTGGATGGGTCCATAGGAACACAAAAACAGGCTGGATTGTCGGAGGCTATTGCACTGTGTGTGTCTCAGAACACAGCGAAGCTAAAAACTGGCAACACCTGGTGGCATCAATGGGAGGTAATAGGCAAGAGTTACTGCCCTTTTTCTATCTAAAAATAGACCATAAGATGATTTTCATCTTTTAGTAGGGCTGGATTCACGAGGTAGCAGGCTAATATTCCTAACATAATGTGATTGGGGAACGTATTCTTAGGAGAAACCACCAACAGACAGGAAGCTACTGGCAAGCTTTCTCACATACCCACATTAGCAAAGCTAGAGATTCGAACCCATGCAGACAGAGGTGAGATGGAAGTGATCAGCCTCCCCAGCCCATTTCCATCTAGGACCAACTGGACACCAAATGAAATCATTTAGTAAAATGCCCAGACTGATACAGCCATTCTGGATTAGTGATGAGATTTTTATATGATAACTAAAGGTGTTAACAGGTATCTGGGTACTCGTCCATTCATAATTACCTGGGTAATAAAATTAGCTATAGGGTACCCGTTCAGTTCATGTTTAAAAAAAAGCAAACAAAAAACCCAATCCCCAACATGTTTCCGAATTCAAATCAAAGATTATATCTGGCACCATCAGGAGCGGGCCAGACAAAAAATAATGAGTGCAGTTCAAGACTCGTGACATGTTACACCAATCCATCACAGACTTCTGTCTACTGATCTTCATATCATCGATGTGTGCGACCATTTGGCTATGTACTCTAACAGTTTCCTTGTTTTCTGTTTATAGTAACTATACATGACATTTTCCAAGAAAACTAATGGGTTTCTTGAATTTGAAACCTTCTGTCACAGATTAATTATAGTCTGATACACACTTATGTAGTGGACCAGTCTATATTGAAAAAACATGGCACCAAATATTATCAAGGGAAACAGGCTATATTGGTGTAACTCGTGGATGTTTATGACTGAAAAATGTTAGAAGATAGGGATTTTGTTAAACTGAAGAACTTGTTGCTTCAGGAAAGGACAAATCAATAGTGCTTTTCAAATTTTGAAAGAGGAATTCTACAGTAATATAATAAAGCATTCAGAATTTGTGGACTTGACTTTATGACATTTGAGCTAAAGTTAAACATGTGATGTAGACTAATTAAAGTGAATGTTGTGTGTAAATAATTTATCATTTTATTTTGTGTCTGTATCCTCGTACTAATCCACATGGATTTAGCCAATTTGTGATAAGAATTTTAAGTAACTGCAGATCCAGGTAAGTAGCAGAAATAAATGTATGTTTTTCATATGGTTTTTTGTAATTATGGCAAGTAATATATAGACCACTCTTTTTATGCTCAGACTGTGCTTTGTTGCCACTTATATTAGTAATATTTATGCTTATATCTCTTGTGGGTTTGGCATGTATGAACTTAAAACAAAGCAATTCAGGTTCATATTTAATATAATTTCCCTTTGATTGGGTACCCAGGTAACAGATCATTAAGATCACTGGGTACCCAGTTGACTTTTTCTAAAATTTTGACATCTCTAATGGTAACCATGGTGGCCATATTGGATGTGTTGTTGTTGTTGTTGTTGTAGGACTTAATGCCATTTTTCAGCACACGATAGGCTATATATGGCGGCCAGTATTAATGGTGGAGGAAGAAACCGGGAAATACCCGAAAAGAACCACCGACCCACGAGAAGCTACTGGCAAGCTTTCTCACATATCCACATTCGCCGAATACGAGACTCGAACCCACGCAGACAGAGGTGAAATGGTAGTGATCCGAAACAGAGAGTGCTTTAGACCACTTGGCCATTCGGGGCTCCCCATATTGGATGTGCAGTTGAACCCTTTTGATTTTGTAACAACTAGACATCATATGAAGTCTTTTGCTGAAAACCCAATAGTAATATTACTTTTCATTCAGGAGATAGGTGATAACAATATTTTCAAGATGACCACTATGATGGCCATACTGGACATGAGGTTGGCACTATTTTCCTTTATGACCTACCAGACATCATAAGAAGTCTTTTAATGAAAACCCCATGTTGACCTGACCATCCATTCTGAAGAAAAAACTATAACAAGATTTCAAAATGGCCACAGTGGCAGCTAAAGTAGACATTAGATTGACACCATTTTTATTTAGAACCATCTAGACATTCTAAGGAGGCTTTCAGCAAAAAACCCATGCTGATATAACCATCCATTCAGGATGAGTAGAAATAACAAGATTTTCAAAATGGAAACTGGTGGCCATGTTAGGCACCAGATCAGTACCATTTTTATTTAGGACTAACTTGATATCATAAGAAGACTTTTAGTAAAATTGCATATTGCATGTTGATATGACCATCCATTCAGGAGGAGTATATGACAACAAAATTTTCAAGATGGCAGCCATCTTGGATGTTTGAACAGTACCATTTTCATTTAGAACCAACTAGTTTAAGGGATGAATGTAAAGTTTAAACAGCAATCCTCCAAGTAGAAGTACTTAGTGAACGTAACTTTTGCTAATGGATAGACAACTGAAGCTGATCAACAGACCATCACGTAAGTTCTGGTCTATGATAAGTAGAACTAAAAATCATCCTATATTGCTACTAATGTTAACAAAAGTTATTTTGATGCAAATAAATTTAGCATGAATATAATATTTACTACAGATTCACTATTCATGCATCCATGAAAATTGCTTTTCCATCAATACCTTCATATATGAACAAATACATAATGAATAACAACCTGCAGATTTTGAAATTCTTGTTCCTCTTGGTGGAGTTTTTCTCTCTCCCCTTCCTCTATTTCCTTGGCTAGTAATTGGTCTGTCAGCTCCTGCACTGAAACATTACAGTTACACATATTACTTGCAATGTAGTGTTAAAAAAATTTTCCTCTCTTGAACAGTGTTTGCCAAAGTAAAAAACAAAATAGCGAAGGAACTGTACATAGTGTTATCATCACTCAATTTCTATGAATTTAGTGTGTGTTTGTGATTTAGATTTATAACGTAGCTTTAACAATTTTCCAGTCATACTGCTATGATGGCTGCAGTGTGGCAGTTTTTACAGTGATATCTAGCACTGGGGCATCATGCCACAGACATGTAGCATCATGTCCCACCCAGTCACATCATCCTGACACCAGGCCGACCAGTCCTAACACTAAACTCTTAATGCTTAGCGCCAAGCAAGGCAGCTGCTAGTACCATTTTCATAAGTCGTTGGTATGACTTGGTCAGGGTTTGAACCCGCAACCTCCCATATCTTAGACGGATTCTCTAACCACTAGGGCCACTGGAGCAGTCTATGATTTTAGTAAATTTGTGTGCATGAATGGTCTTGCAAATAACCACTCAAAATACAATTTTTTTGTTCTTCAAAATTAAGTTCATTACTAAATCTGCAAAGTTTGTGATGGCAAGTTTTTATAATTTAACATTTTTTGTAGCAATTTGATTCAAAAAGCAGAATATTACATACATTAATTGATCAAATATTACATACAGTATTTTGTTGTAAATTTATTTGAATATTAAGAATAAGGTACTACTTTTTTTCTTACTGTTGGCACCTTCATTAAGGTATTTAAACATTTATACAAAGCACGGCATCCTCAACTCCACAAATGACTACAATACATTTATTCTTGGATATAATTGTAAAGATTATTATAGTAAATTCCAAACTGAAGTGGCTTTCTTAAAATACAGACTCACTATGTTGCTGTTTTGATTTTTCCTGCATGAAACTTACATGCTCAAGTCACTGTATATGCTACCTTTTTATCAGCCTATACTAAAAGAAATTACATGGTCTACAAACAATAACAAAATCACAGATAAGGTTCTGAAACCTTTAAAACTTGCATGGAATATTTTGCTATTTTTAGGGAGCAAAAAATAGGTCCCAATCCCAGATATAAAAAAGATTGTTTGTAAAGCATATATGCTACTTCTGCACTCCAAGTTTGTTTTACTCCAATAATTTGTTTGCCTCCATAAGTAAGGAGAGTGCATATTCGACTTTTCAGGAGAGACCCAAAGGCCAAGGTTTGAGTATATATTCGGCTTTTCACAGGAGACCCAAAGGCCATGGTTTGAGTATATATTTGGCTTTTCAGGAGACCCAAAGGCCACGGTTTGAGTACATATTTGGCTTTTCATGGGAGACCCAAAGGCCATGGTTTGAGTACATATTCAGCTTTTCACGGGAGACCCAAAGGCCAAGGTTTGAGTGCATATTCAGCTTTTCAAGTAAAATAGCTATTGATGTGAATCTAAATAGTTTCCAAGTTATGATCTAAGGATAACATCCTCACCCCATGGGACTCGATTAAAATTTTAAGACACTTGTATACATCTATTGACTACCCTCGATCATGTCTATGTCACATATCTATAGATCATGTCTATCTAGGGGTCACATCTACACCCCATGGGAATGGATCAAAATTTTAAAACCTTTGTGCATATCTACTGACTGCCCTCACTCATATCTCTGTTATGATCTTGGGGTCACATCCTCACCCAATGGGGCTGAATCAAACTTTTAAGACCCTTGTGCACATCTATTGACTGCCCTCAATTATATCCAAGCATTTCAGTCTGTTTTGAGCAGCGCAGGAGAAGTTGCACAACGATTCAAACTTATGAAATTACTATACATTGTACATACAGTTTTACTGAGAAAATAGTGTCTACCCTACTCCAACCACCAACCATGGTGTGAATTCCCAAAACATGCATATGTACAGACTATCCTCAATTTATTGCATGGTGGTTTCAGATCTCAGTCTGGAACAGTGTGTTAATTGTTATGCAACACTATGCATGCATGCTACATGTAAATCCTGATTGGCAGGGTCATAAAATCCTTTATTTTCTTCAACAGCATGGTGATAATTTGCCTTTACCTCAAAACATGCCATTAAAAATCAAGCAGAATATCATATTTTGCACTCTATGAAAACCATATTCCCCACCGATTAAAACTTTTCCCAAAATGATGGATCCAATCCCAATTATTTAGGACAGACTCTGAAATCATCATCTCTGAATACTGTATTAAAGATATGTTTGACAGCTTTAGCTCCATTACCTGGTGTGTTGTCTGCAGAGAAGTGACCATTTACATGACTTTGTAGGAAGTAACCATCAGTGAACTCCATCTCACACACCGGGCAGCTATAAACAATACCATTACATCCATTCATACTCGTCCCATTTGTCTTCATTATATTGTCCAACCGATTTGCCTGACCAATAGCCTTCTCTGGAGAAAATACATTGCTGTGCGAAATGTTGACATGTTTACTTAGTGCATCAAGAGTTTTGTGCACCATGTCACATAATGGGCAGACATATTCATCTGTCCCCGTATCATTACCACATGCCCCTTGAGCATTATCTTTAGATGCAGTTTCCCCATTGTGAGACACATCCATTCTCTCTGGACTTAATATTTCAATGTGCACAGTATTAACATGGGACTGAATCAAATTATCAGAAGAGGTTATGAATTCACAAAAAGGACAAGCAAATTCAGCAGGAATATTACAGTTGATATCTGGCTCAAAGTTATCATTAATATCAGGCACTTGGACCTGGGCTGCATTAGATCTTGGTGTTTGCCTACTTATGCCTCCAAAACATCCTGGTGTCCCTTCCCCAACAAATCTGGACACAGCAGATGACAATGTCAGCTGAAGTCTACCCCTCAAACTTTCACCTGGGTTACTGTCTTGAGTTTCCTTTTCATTTTGTTCCTCAGACTTTTCGAGTTTACTACTAATTTCAATTTCTTCAACTTTTCCTGATTTAGTTTCCTTTTGAATACTTTTATTTATTTCATCTTTAATTCCTCTGCTGCCAAATTCCTCTGTCATGCATTTTTCTCCATTACCAATTTCCTCTTTTTCACATTGCTGTCCACTACTCATTTCTTCGTTTGCAAATTTCTTTTCACTGCCTATTATTTCTTTCACATTTTTATCACTAATCAATTCTACTTCTTTGCCAATAGTTCTTAGTTTTTCAATATCCTTATCAGATATTTCTTCCTCTGCTTTTTCTTTCAATTTCTCACAAATTTCTGTTGGACTGAGCAGGTCATCACTATGTACATTGTTGATATGGAGACTCATTTCATCTGCTGCTACTCCACTCAAATCACAGAATGGACAGAACACATTGCATTCAACATGTTCAATGAAGACATGAGTTTTCATTTCAAGTTCTGTCAATCCTTCTTGCCCACAAATAAGGCAGGTAAATAAACTGGTATCAGAATTGGGATTTATAGATGCCATATTGTTCTGAAAACAAAAACTTTATATTTGATAAGTGTCTTAGAAAATGGTACATATATAAACAACAGTCCTTCACAGGGCCTTATGCTCTATGACTGAAAAGAATTTCCATGAATTCAAGAGATGTCTCTACCTGACTGAATTGATATATTGAGAGTCTCAACATATTCCCATGCTGCATCAAACCTGTTTCTTTCTCCCCACTTGGAACAAAACATATATGTAGATTTTTCTATATATTTATCATCCTTTAATCACATGTTTGAAACAAGTCATGTATGTCAACATGGTGACCAAATAAAATGTTGTTTAACATATTTGGGCCAAATCAACTTTTGAAACAATTTTGGATTAGAAAGTAAAACAAACAAAACCAACATGTTATTCACTACCATACATGAATGTATTAAGTATGCACACTTGTTTTCTGTTTCAACTTTACGTAAAATTTTCTCAAGTTCACTAAATATTTCCTTGTTTGTTGAGTAAGTGTGTTTTATGTTTAATGTATCTCTCTGATAAATATATTGTTCAGGTATTGTCATACCACTCAAAGTTTCCCTGCCTATTATACCAATAGTGAAGCTAAGCTGACTTCAGTATCAACATTTTTGCTTTTATCAACAGCCTCTTAAATGACAGCATGATGTCTTTAACAGTAACTGTGTAAGCTTAATCATCCCAATTAAATACAGCTTTTAGACTGCAACTTATACAACAATTAACATACACATAGCAAATTCATCTACTATAAGGCAATGACCATTTAACTAGGGGGGGGCTGTAAATTTCTCTTGAGCTGAAATATTTTCTTTTCTTTTATCGCAAGATAATTAATTTTGTTCCAAATATCATGGATATAATAAGATGTTATTTTGCTATAAAAATCAGAGCAAAATATTTTTCCAGCTAGTGACCAGCAGAATGTAAACAAACTATCTCTGCCCTATCATTTCAGTCTGTGAGACTAGATCAGTAAATCCTGGAATTATTTAAATACGTTCTGCATTCACCAATCACTGCATTGTAAGTTAGATGTCTACATTTTCAATTCACTATATATCAAGGAACGACTGCCTCATAATTAATAAAACAAAATCTCAATTCTAATGGGCTGATGAACTTTTAAATAACAGAAGAAACTGCAGAGCAGTTGAAAACCTTTTTAAATGAACTTTACAAATATTGCAAAGAATGGCAATTGACAGTAAGCATCAGTAAGTTCAATATTATGACCATCAAACAGGAGAAATCACATTGCTAAATTTCTTTTTAAGGAGCAAAACATCAAGATTACTAACTCAGTCTGATTAACTATAATATAAACATTGTGAACACAAAGGAGGAATTTCAAAGAGTTTTAAAGTTCTGTACAAAACATATGATGCTTTTGAAGGCAACCCATCAAATCCAACAATATATGGTAATGTCTAATATTCTTGTCATGTCAATTATATAACTAAAATCGGGACAGAAAAAAAATCTTCAACATGCTAAATAAACATAACACTGACAACTTCTCTGAACTGATAGAGAATGAGACTTTTGCGAAAATCCATACCAAATTTTGCAGAATTCCACAAACTAAATTTTGCTGAACTCCACAGTTTGGTCATCTCTCATTAGGCATCAATATTAATCAACTAATAATGAAAAATTGCGACTATTTAGAGTATGTCAAATCAAACCAATTTTGAAATTCCCTTTTGCAACCTTAGACATACACATTTACAAGTTTTATTTAGAGCCAGAACTGCACTAAACAATAACAAACTTTAGCTCGCTGTATTTTTGTCAACTGTAAACAATATTATAACAAGATACTTCAACAATCAGACATAATTTATTTTTTAATTTTATTTTAGTTACATAATTATATTTTCATATCTCTCCCCCATTTATATCTTATATTTTACAAATCAATGCAGGCAAATCATTTTAATGATTAGATTTTGCTCTCTACATTTACCTGTTAATGTTAAAAAACCCAGATACTCCCTGTCCCCTACTTTATAATTTCCATTTAATATTCCATGCTGAGAAATCAATTTACATTAACAGAATATACTCTACACTCACATGTGGTTTTTAAAATACACTGGTTAAAATAATGACTGGCCAATACACACTTAAGAAAACATTTTACATGCATACCAATTTTAAATACATAAGGGCAAGGACAAAAAGCACACAGATAATATGATAAGTGTTAACTGCATAAGAAGCATAAAACTAATACATGTATCATTTAAAAGGGAATCAAATCCATCCAAAACCCAGTGCATGTGACACTAGTCAACATTTAGCATATATACTAGACAAAAAACTAAAACACCAAACACGTAGCCAATTTAGGTAGCAGCAGTAACTGATTTAATTGTGTCTACATATTGAGCATTTACACAATAAGATCCCAAACCTGGTTTTTTAAAAGTGAATTAAATTATTAAAATCTGAGGATGTACACAAATTATTGAGAATTCCATAGTTTAGTGGCTGTAATATTTTTAACAGTTTCCCACTGAGATAACATATTCCCATTAGGTTAAAAAAAAAATGGAGTAGGTGGAAAGGGATTACGGTTACGTTTGATGGCTATGTTACACCCAGGTACGCATTGTATCTACGAACATTAAACACCCTTGAGACAAACATGAAAGTATTTCAAGCACAATGAATTAAAAATGCGTAAAAACTATGATGACGAAACACCAAGTATTTAGCCACCTGAAACAGAAAATGTCCACTTTCAAATTCAGTTATGTTTTCTAAGTAAAGGTCCTAAACTGGTTCATCCATTCGCTGCAAAAAATTATCGTAATGTATGCTGGTTTCGGAATAACCCAAAACAACGAAATCTCGCAAATGTCTTCCTTCAAATATCAACCAGAATGGTAGTTACGGTGAATGATTCCATCTAATTAAAATTTAATAACTGCATTTGAAGCTGTCTCTTTCAACCCACACGTACTCATAATAATAACCGAACTTTGGAGTATACTGAACACTTTTCCCAACAAACAGCCAAGTGACTAGCGAATGCAATCGGAACATTCTCGGCTATTTCTGCTTTATGGGGCGCTCTACCGATATTAAGAATTTCCGAAAGCGTGGTGGGTATACGGTGACGTTGTTTACGTTTGCAACATGCACAGCGGAGAGAAAGTTGGTATACCTCTATATTACTTTCATGTTCTATGGCTGAAATGTCTTGTGGAAATTGTATATGATATAAGCACACAGCTACATAAAATGACTGCTCCCTTGTACTAAGATAATCAGCCTGAATTAGTCTAAAGAACAACATCTTTAGCAGTTATTAGAACAGGGAAAATTAATTTTGCCAGATTATAGACAATGCCAGCTTCTGAAAGTGCAATGAATGAATTACCAAATATACAAATTGTAAATAAAAGTTTTCGGGGGGGGGGTTGGGTTGGTTGGTTGGTTGGTTGGTTGGGTTGTGTTGTTGTTTAGCAATTTACTTCTAAAGCCCTGGAAACGAAAATAACCAAGCGGAGCTAGAAGTTCCTTTTTAGAGATACGTATCTGAAGTAACGACAAGCTGTATACTCTATAACCCATATTACACCCATCAATCATACATCAAAATAAAGGAATTAAAGATTCTTTGAACAATACCTAAGATATGCAAAGTCTTTTTTAAATAGATAGTTACACCAGTGAGGAAAGCCGGGGAAATTCATTTCCACCTTCGTATCCAACGCAGGGCACAGACGAAGGGTGTCAGGTCAGACAAGACCGGTACAGAAAAGGCTCGGGTTAAATACTACTACTACTACCAATGTTACAAGTTTATGCTCTTAAAATAAGTAACAGAAAAGAGAGAAAGACAACAAGCTTTGTAAAATATAAGAAATAAATTTATTTCCCCAAAATACAAAGTGAAAATGAGAAAAATGAACTTACGGTATTGCAAATTAAATCCCAAAGTAATCCAAGAATTACAGACACAAGTCTTAATAATTTAAAGTCCTGTATAAACTCAGCACAAGTCCTGAAGACTGAATTCGATAAGGTGTCTGTTATAGCTTATAGAGTGTTGATTGTGTCAACAGTTTTTTGTTGAATCACAGTAATATAATTCCAGGTTTGAATTCAGTATAAATTCCAGAGAGTGTTTAATCCAAGAATTTTATCAGAGCACTTTTGTATTTCCAGAGAAAATAATCACTTGAATTCAATAATTTGAACAAAAAAGATTCATCCCAACTGGACACAACATACTCCTACTTGAAAGTGCTAGATGTTAAAGCACGAATGAAATAATCCTCTCAGCAACAAGATTATATAATTCTCTATTTGACCTCAGGTCACAATTAGCATTGTATAAAAAACAACATTACCTAATGGAAAATAACCTCTTAGAATGATCGTGACGTTTACAAAACAATAACCTGGATTATGTATAATTCTCTTAGGAAAAAAATTTGACCCAAATAAACAAATTTACCTCTTTTATTGATAATGATCCTGACATTAAGCCCAGACACGGCGAGAATAATTTAGCAATGTATTAGTTGTTTACAATGAATAAAAATGAAACGTCAATTTGGGTCAAGCAAAAATGAACTCAGTTTTGAACAAGGTCAAGTCCAACATACAATGTTACATTACAATAGCTTATAATGAAATAAAATAAAATAAAACTAACAAACAAACAAAGCAAATTACATATACGTAACACTAACAGCAGCAACAACAACAATAATAATAATAATAATAATAATAATAATAATTTTACAATTTCGCTGGTTCGAACACCAGCCGAGTCGTACCAAAGACTTTCTAAAATGGTACTAACAGCTGCCCCGCTTGGCGCTCAGCATTAAGAGGTTAGTGTTAGGACTGGTTGACCTGGTGTCAGGATAATGTGACTGGCTGGGAAATCATGTTACATGTCTGAGGCATGATGCCCCAGTGCTAAACACCACTATAAACTGTCACACTGCAGACATCGTAGCGATATGACTGAAACATTTAAAGCTACGTTAAAAATCCAAGTCACACACACACACACACACACACACACACACACACACACACACACACACACACTCTTCAGACAGCCTTGTCTCTCCACATAGATCCCTCGTTTCCAAAGGGCCGTATCAGTCATCTGGGTGAAAGCCCATGATGATTTGACATACATGGGATAGTCCGGGTTGAACAACATCGACGATAGGAGGGTAGACGATTCTACGTTAGTCCACATCTTGTGACGAGAACAGGTGAAAGGAATGAAATGAACAGCGGTTATTTATACTGGAAGAGCGGATCGAAACAGATTGAGGTTTTTTTCACCAATCCTAACACGCGTTACAAATTTCAGTCACAGTGTGGAGTCTGTCTTCCAGTCCGAAGAGAGCTGCCTGTGACATCACATTCCCTATACAGATGCGCTAGCGTCTGTGCGCAGTGAATCAATGCGACAGAGTTAGAAAACATGACGGAAACTAAGAAGACGATGAATTGGGGTGCACCGGCCGTGGCGACGATGAGTGATGTCATAGCAGCGGCTACCAAAGCAAACACGGGCCTACTTCCAGAAGATACCTTAATTGGGATTTAGTGGATTTTCTCTCTTCTTCGCAAGAATTTGTTCCCGTACCAGCACTTCGCCACCTTCTCCTTCTTTACCGTACGTTGAGGATTTTAAACAGAGGCAGAAAGAACAATTTGAGAAATTTTTACAACAGCAGAAAGAAGCAGAATAAGCTTTTCTGCTTCAACAGCAACAGCGAGAAGAAGAAGAGGCAAGCAGCAGGGAGGGTGAACCCTACAAAGTTTAGAAGGGTCCGTTCGCGAAAATAAAGGTTCCTACAAAGGCTGAAACTACAAGGTCAATAACGTTAAACCGAAGCCTCTCACCGGCAGATTTTCTCTAATTGGGTTAGTTTTTTTTTGTTCTTTATTTTTGACGCTTGTGTTTTTATTTTTTTTATGCGTGTGAGTTTTCCCACCGCACACTAAATTTTTGTCAGTTAACCCTCCCTGCTGCTGTAGTGTGGTGTAATTAAATCATTATTCTATCAATAATGGAATCTCACACAGCTACATTAGCTCGAGAGCGACTAGAGGCAATTAAGAAATACCTCCCCGTCCGTGATTCTGTCAAGCAGCAACTACAAGAGCGTCAGGAGTCTAAGTGGAATTGACAGAGGGTGTAGAGCAGTTATTTGACCCTGTTACAAAGGCTACAAAAGGTCTTCTTCCCACGTTAGACAAACTGCTAAAGCAAATGGAAAAATAGCAGAAGGAACTAAGAAAACAAAAGATTCTAAGAGAACTTCCAGGTGAAATAGCTGCTGCTCAACCAATGCAAGAAATACTTGAAGGTATTGACCAAGCTCGTGCTGAAATAGGTGATATAAAAAAATCGTATACCAGAACCAGAACTAGAACAAGAACGAGAACCAAAGCAAGAAAGAATTAAAACTGCGCTGATTGATAAATTCACCGAAAATAGTATTACTGATATCAGGAACGCAAAAAATATAAAACAATTAGTTGCGAGTACCGTGAAAAGTTTTAATAATAGAGAACAATTTCTGAAACCCGAGTACCATGGTCGTCCTATAGGCCATGAAGACTGGTATAAATGGATATTTCGCATACATTACGGAGTTGATCAGGCCCGAAATGATGATCCAAGATATATTGAGTTTATCAATGAGATAGATAACTATCTTGCATGGTTACAACTATCACCACCACCACCACAACAAATAAAACAACAACAAAAACAAAAATCAGAGCAACGAGTCCAAAAAACAAGCAAGAAAAAAATATAGATCCCGACCCCAGTGCAACTGGGAGTAGTATTGCCACTCAAGGAAGTGGTCTTATTGCTCCATGCCCTACTAACGTCCTTACAGATGTTGAACGATTAGAAATCCTCACTGGAGGAAAAAGAGCCGGTAATAATTTCCCAGAAATCATTCATGAGGAAGCTGCTATTTGTCAGAGATTATTTACAGGCGATATCATGGACATTAATATTTATCGATACCTCGTTGATGAAATCTTTGATGATTACCACAACGATTGAGGATATGCAATTAGATACAATGACTAAAATAAGATGATCATACATAATGCTCAACGTGGACCTGTAATGGTCAGGGTGATAAATTCGCGATTACCTACGTACAAAGAGATCTACGGGGATGGACTCGGTGATGTTGTTCAGGGTCTGTTTAGAAGGATAGCCCCAAAAGCAGTACCGATTGCAAAGCAACTGGGAATGAAAATTATTGACGTTGTTCGTGATAAGGGTATTGGTGATGTTGCTAGCAAAGCATTCTCAGCAATTAAAGATAGACTAGCATGATTAATACGACGAAAACCTCAGCCGGTAAAATTACCCAGCACTGAAGTGATGCCTGCAAATGTTACTAAAATAATAAATCAAGCTGCAAATCAGAAACTAGCAGAGTTGGCTGGTGTACTATTATCAGAAACAGAAGAAGAAAAAAAAATATAACCGCTAGCCTGATAGAAGGAAGTGCTCTTCGTGTTACACGATAGCAAGTATATTAAAGATGTTCAAACGTGTATCTGATTCAGCGTTTGACATGGACGCACCAGTTCTCAAGGATGAATCGGTGCGTGATTATTAATATTATCCTTATGACGCACGACAGCCAATCTGCGTGGGCGAACTGAGCTGCAAGTTCAGGATATAAGCAAATATTTCTTACCCGCTGAAGCATTTATTGAAGGAGAAGGTGAAATTTTAAAAACAGATAATACTGAATATGGAGTTCATATTAGGGTTGGTTTTGTTAATAATGGCATTATGGCGTTGTTCGACAGTGCTACGTATATCATCGACGGAAGAAATATTGAATAAATTCGGAAAGACGTCGACGTTGCCACGACGATACTTGGCCTTGCAAGATACAGCGATGATTATTCAAGATCAGCTGCTCCGTTAATGATGTTTGTGAAGGATACTTCTGATCACCCTGACAACAGACCGTATAATATAAGACGACCAAGAAACAATGCCGACAACGGCGACGCTGATGTGTGGCCGGTGGTTCATGGTGCTAATCCAGAATTCAACTTAGGATTCGCAGCACGTCAATCAATGCTGAAAGATGGAAGTAGAAGATTTTCATGTGCAGTTCCACTGTCACATATTTTTGGATTTTGCAGAAATGTCAGAAAGGTTATTTTTGGAGCAAAGCATGCAGTTGTACTTGTAAGAAAGGTTACCGACGATGATGCAATCTGGCGACCTGCTGGTGATGCAGCTAAAGTAATACTAACAAAACTTTCGTTGTGGATGCCAGTAATTACTCCAACAATAACTGAAGAACAACGTCTGCTCTTTTTATGGACTCATGTGATAAATCAACATTATCATGGCTGACGATGACCACAGATAGTGTTCAAAGTACAGTTGATGGTTTATTCACATGGCAGATCGCATCACAGCAAGGTGTTTCTGCACCGCGATATATATATATATATATATATATATATATATATATATATATATATATATATATATATATATATATATATATATATATTGCTTTCTAAGATGCTGCACGAGTAAACTCACAGTTACGTAGTATAATGATATTTGACAAACTTGGTGTTACTGAAGTTTCACTGAGAATAAATGGACATCAAAAACCAGCTGTGGATATATTACTGGATTTTGATAACAGTCATGTTGCACGTGCATATCATCGTTTGATGACATTCATGGGGCGTGATCAAAATGTTGATACTGGTCTGCAAATATGTCAGCAGGATTTTGCAACATTGTATCCGATCTATCCGATCTATTATTTCTCATTGGAACACTTGGATTTGTTCAGACAATCAGTAGTTGATATACACTTTCGAGCTCGTGTATTAAGAGAAGCAGCTGTTACTAATTACAGAGTAATCGCTGTTATACTCTCAGATAAAACAATATTGCTTGAAGGTGTTGGTGGACGAATGAGAGTCATTGATGCCCCAGTAGAAAACATGTAATTAAATCGATCATTATATTATAATGTCATATCATCATGTTAGTGTTACTCTGACTCCTGGTCAGATTAAAAAAGTACAATCAGCGTCAGAAGAGAACTGTGGAACAACAATATCACTGAAGCGAGGACATATCTCAGGTGGTCCGAATAAACTATCACTAACTGAACGTCAACTCAGGCACTTCAATGACGTTAAACGATCAAA
This sequence comes from Megalonaias nervosa, assembly GCA_016617855.1. Taxonomy (NCBI): domain Eukaryota; kingdom Metazoa; phylum Mollusca; class Bivalvia; order Unionida; family Unionidae; genus Megalonaias; species Megalonaias nervosa. The sequence goes on from JAECUM010010708.1 coordinate 82,686, forward strand.
GACCGGTGTACGACTTGATCTTTCCGCGGGTGTCATTAAAAACATCGCTAAGACGGGTGGTATGTTTCCACTTCTCGCAGCTATTCTAGGAATAATAGCCGATGAAGCTCAGCCATTGCAAAAGCAGCTGCACTTGGTGCTGTTGGAACCGCTGCTGGAATGGCACTAAAGAAAGCAATAGGAAAAGGAATAAAAAAAAAAAAAAACAAAGAAAGGGTCTAAGACTGCCAGGAACCCCTCGTTCATGGTACGGATAAGGTCTAAAACTTCCCGGGACATATCGTTAGACGCAAAGCGTCTCCTTCCCATGTCCAATTTTGATTTACTTGATGCTGCTGAACGATTAAATATCAAAAACTTCAGAGGTGTTTTTATGCGTGATCAATTACTGCACAAACCAAAAAATATTGAAACTGGTATCATTAATCTCGATAAAAACTCTGGTCCAGGTACTCACCGGGTTGCATACGCGATTGATCCAGGCAGACTTGTTTATTTCGATTCTTTTGGGTTGGCACCACCAAAGGAATTTTTAAAATACGTTAGCAGCAATAAAATCGCTGTGCAAAATATTCCCGTATGGTATTCAACATTACCAACACAGACAATAACTGATCCGCCGTGAATCACTTGCAGTACTCGATGATATGTCAAAATCTTCCGATGTACCTCATAAAGTTGTACATACGTACACGAGTTATATTTTAAATAATCGCTAATCGTATAATGGTTAATATTTATGGAAGATCCTTTACCAAAGACAAGAAAAAAAAGATGATATCGATTTATCGAATTACGCTACCAAAGACGATCTTGCTGATATTATGAACCTCTCTGGAGTTGATCGGGGTGAAGTTGTTATTTTTCAGGATAAATACGGTGTTTTACAGACGAGTAATATTAAGTGGATCGACTTAATTCGCAGAGTTCTCGGTGCTACCACGGATAATATTCCAGTATTTACTGACCGCGGTAGAATCAGAGACTCAAATATATCAATCGCAACTATCAGAGATGAAATTTAAAAAAGCGTTGCTGATCGTATACGATCCACCGGTGATACAATGACAGGTAAACTCAATATGAATGGAAATAAAATCGTTGTTTTAAAAGAACCAACAGGTGATGAAGATACCGCAACAAAGAAATATGTAGATCATAAAGATACTACAATCGACGACAAACTAACCACGTTGAGATCTGAATATGACGTTCACGCGAATATGTTTTTAAATGTTCGTAGAAATTTTCAGCGAGTTAATAGGATAGTTGATGATTTCTTTGGAAGTCCAGCAGTCGTTGATATAAAACTTTCTGACATTAACACAAAACTCTCTGAAATTAACAAAAAAACTAGAAGATATTATCAGTGTAATTCCTGATATTGTTAAAAAAAAAAAATTTAATCAGATTAAAATTCTTCACAAGCAGATCACCAATGTGGTATAGACAGTATCATCAAGATCATCAACATGGTCACAGCAAAATAGCACTATGAAACATACTGCGGAAATCACTTGTGTGTACAGGCTGTCAGTATTCAGCGCTGCAAAATTTAGAATATTTACTACGTATCCACGGCGTCATTCAACCGATAATTTTTCTGGATCCGTGTCTATTGTGTTAAATAAAGATGCCGAAGTAATATTTATACTGGAACCATCTGATTAAAAAAATCACCGCAGCGTCTTACTGGTGGCGTCTGAATTTGTCGCTGAAACACCTCAATTGATTACTTAATAAAGAGTATATGTCAGATTATAAACAAATACAGATACGAACAAGTGTGTTTGTTACAGACCTAACTGAAAAATATCACAGACGAGTATAGAATAAAAATAAAAAATATCGCAGACGTGTCGTTGTTACTGACATAATTGTTTATTCTGTATATGCCGTAGTTGTTGAAATCGGATCATTATCAGCTGCATAGATAATAGCGCTGCCAGTGCTGGGAATTAGTGTTGCAGTTATAACCGGAGTTGCTGATATTCTTAATACAATTGCAAAAAAGATATCTCGTGTGCCACTGATAAATTACATGAATATCAAATGTTACTAGCAGAGGCAACACACGCACACGCCAAATTATAATCACTGATATCATCAGGACTAACTGATGGAATAATATCAGCTCAGGAATTTGCAGAAATGCTCCTGATTTACAAATCAGGGGTTCACCACGACACCTCTGGTATGGCAACTGGAAATCAAAACCCATTACCGATGGTGTCGTTGACAGAGTCAATGACAGAATCATCGTAATGTAAATCAGTAAGTAAATAATAAAATGACTACGCCACAAGAACTCCTCCAACAAATCGTCGCTAATACAACACCACGAACAACCACAATGATATCAACGAGCTCAACTAATCCTGAATTCGACATTGTCTTTCCAACGGCAATTCCAGTAAAAGAAATAGCATTAGCACACTTACCAGTATATTAAAGCTGGCCAAATATTAGATCAAAGTCATTTGGTGGGTTGTCCGCAAATAATTCGTTAATGTTTTCTTATAAAAAATAAACCCGATGAAACTCCAGATTGGCAAGTTGTTGGTATTCCTACGGGCAGTTATCAAATTGAACAGATCTGATGAACAGAACAGATGAATTCCAACGCAGAATTAAATCTATCACAGGAAGAGAATCCAAAATCGCTATTACGGTTAATGGCCAACATCATCAGCTGCGATAGAAATATGAACATCCGACTACGCCGTAGATATATATCAATCATCGATCAAGCTGTATTAGGATGGCCAGAAAATCCACCGACATATGAAGGTCCACCAGAACCTAAACGAGCCGATTATATTTCAGATAAACTCGCATTTGCAAAATATCCAAAATATAGAAATCTTAATGCATGGAAGGGATCCTCACCACATAATATAACTTTCGATGTTGATGGTAAAAATGATATCCACTGGATATTCTATGATGTAACTTACACTGAAGAAACCCTAAAGCAACAAACCAAGAGTGGATACTCCAGTATAGCGTTGGCTAAAGAAATATCACAAGAATATAAAGGTGTACGTGATGAATTAAGACAATTATGTCAGCAGTACACATATGAGTTTCCAAATGATAATCTTAAACAATAAATCATCACAACGAAACAACATCTGAATCAAGTAAAATCTGTCGCTGAATTATTTAATGATTATGTGATAAAGACTGTAATTCATAGGGGTCCTGGACTGAGAACAGGCTTTGGAGCTGGCCCCGCTCCACTTTATCCACGTGAAACATATAAGGATAATTTGCTTGCATAATTTAAGATCACAGAGGCAGATCTGCCAATATTTAAATTACCATGGCTTGAAATTGATTAAATGCAACCTGCTGTCGACGCTGTTATAGATAAAAATTTTCCCAAGATCGTAGACGCGTGGAGAAAAATATCTCCTCCGGCGATTATTCTCAGACATGAAAATGATCCATACGGTGGAGGTCGGCATATATCACCAGGTGTTGTCGTGATCACATCAGCGATCGCAGTTAATTTAGTTTGTGATGCTATTGATGGAAGTTATCAAGTAGATACTGAAAAATCCATACAAGCACAGCAAGGATATATCTTATATTCATTTACCCCCGAAGTACCTCCTGGGATTTTAATTGCGTCAGTGCCCGTTAACCCAGTTTAGCTGCGATGTCATAATCCGCTATTATCACGGATACATTTTAAACTTACTGACCAGGCGGCCACTTACTTAATGTACGTCAAGAAGTTCTGGTAATAAGTTTTTATGTACGCTCATAGAGCGTCATCGTAGATCTTCACGCTCGTAGCGTTCGTAGAACGTCAATAGGGTCATCGTGACTGATCTCTTCTCAAATTAAATTACACGAATTAATATAATGGATGGAATAATTGCCGAGATAGAAAAACTAACCCATACATAACAATTGATGGTGTGTTATTATTGTCTAAACAAACTTCGTAGTAAGATGATCGATGATGTAATCGATATAGTAAAAAATTCTGAATTAATGGGAAAAAATGAAAACATCTGAATCAGAATAAATCTGAATCAGAATAAATATTATAATCTGAATCTGAATCTGAATCAGAATAAATATTATAATCATGAATCAGAATAAATATTATAATCCTAAATCAGAATAAATATTATTATCAGAATAAATATTATAATCTGAATCAGAATCAGAATAAAAAATAAAATAAAAATAAATATTATAATCTGAATCAGAATAAAAAATAAAAATAAATATTATAATCTGAATCTGAATCAGAATTAATATTATAATGAAATTTTATTTTTTTTTATACTAAAAATCAGACTAAACTCTGAAAATCGATGGGGGAAATACCAGACTAAAAATCAAAATCAGACTAAACTCTGAAAGTCGATATGGTAAATGGTACTCAAAAATTATATTTTTGGTGATACAATTACGCTGAAACAATAAAATATTATTTTTTTACTGACCAACAACAACAATAAATATTATTATAACGAACATTTTATTTTTATTTTTTTCGGACTGATTTTCTAATTTTGATGGGGTAAATGGTACTCAAAATTATAATTATCGTCCATATTTCGTAATTTGACGGGGTAAATGGTACTCAAAATAACTAAATTATCTCTGAAATTGATAAGAAAAAATTTTAGTCTGAATGAACATAAATATTATTATTATCTGAATCTGAATAAATATCATAATCAGAATAAAAATAAATATTATCAGAATAAATCTGATTCTGAATAAATATTACAATCTGAATCAGAATGAGAATAAAAATAAATAAATAAAAAAAAAATAGCCAAAGAGAGTACCTGACAAGCAGGTTAAATGACGTCGGATATGTCTTTTTGGGTAATTGTTATATATTTTTTTCTCATTGCAAGTGTTGGATCGCTAAGCGCGATAGGGGTACCAGGCGAGTTACACCTAGAATTATTTTTTTTTTTCTTTACAATCTTACAGTCTTACCCGTACACAAGTATATCTCGTCATCAGTTGTTGTATAATTGCATTAACTACAGTGTGGATTTATTTCAGTTTTCCAAACACTGTATAAAATATACTGTATAAAATATCTGCGTTGAATAATCGCACGTATATTCGGGAGGTGAAAGTACATGTATAGGTCTATTATATACTATCTTACATGTTTTACCTTTAAGAGATAAAAATAAGTTACCTAGATTGCAGTCATATAATATTACGCACTTACAAGCGGGGCAACTACTTCATTACTCTAGCTGAGAAAGCGTTCCTTGACAGAGTTATCTCCTTTCACAGTTCTTGAGGTATGTAATATTTAAACATTATCGGCTGATTATATTTTCTGGAAAATGCTGATTTGGTTATATTATTTGCGACATGTTGTACTGAAGGCATGCAAATATCAAAATATTTCCAGCTGAATTCGTTGATTGAAATATTATTTGTTCGCCAGTCTCCACATTCGTAGATGCGACTGACCTAGGAGAATTACAATTATCGCCGGTGTTATCAAGTTTGCAATTTTGACTCTGTGTAAATTTCCCAAAGAATTATCAAGTCTCCTGCCATTGACGTGATCGATCACAAGTCCGTCTTTGATCAATCCATGAAAACATTCGAAGTTGAATCTATGAGATAAATATCTTTCTTTTCCAACACTAAATCTGAGATAACAAGTATTATCAACAACACCGACTGGTTTTTGTAATCGACAGTGCCTAATTACACCATTACGAGATACTTCATAATTCTTGATGATTGAATGTGTTAAAAATTCATTTTGCTCCATTTATATAATAATATTATTTGTCTAAATTATTATTTCAAAATCTGGCGAGATAGTCTTCGGCGTTTTTTATGGGAGATTCAATGCCATCGGTATTATTTTTTTTAATCATATTTCGTTTGAGCTCTCTATGTTTTTTTACCACCGCATTTTACATACAGCTGCGTGTTATATATACAATTAAAGTTTAATTAAATATATAGTTGCCTTAATTATAATATGGAGGAATTTGCAAGATTATCTGCAATTAAACCCTCTAAAGCCAGATTCGATCTCGACAGAATAACCCCTTAATTACCAAGGCGAGCTCTGGTTGATTTAACAAATAAAACTTGAATCAATCGTATCAGTGAAGCCAAGAGAGAATTTCGAGATGATGGTGCAGCTCATGTATGGTCAACATTCAAAATTGTAGACGACGCCGGTGGCGTTGTCGATGCTACAATGAATGATAAACGAGCAGCTACAATTATTAATTATCTCGACGCTGCATGAAAATATCTTTTTAGAATAAAATTTATTGTTGCGGTAGATACCGCTGCGACTGACGTCGACAGATGGATTATCCGTGACAAACGTGATCATTTTCGCGTTACTTCTCGTCAGGGCCACACTGGAAATATTGTCACGTTCAATAAAAATTCAAAACCAGGAATACTGACTGGAATTGATAGACCTTATTATGAACGAGCGTACCCTGTAACGGCAGTTGTTTATGCATTGTATCCATTGAATGATAAACCTAACGTCGATAAACTTTTACCGATGAAAGTTTCTCCAACAACTTTCGTTGTTAAATTGTGTTGCTGAGAGAGTTACAGAACATTTCACAAATGCGAAACGAGGAAACGGTTTAACGGATCTAAGGCGTAAAAAAATAAATGAGTGGGCAGAAACCGTTAAAGATACTGGAGCGTCTATAAGCAATGTTGCTGAACTGGAGGTTGCGACGTTGCTGAACTGGAAAATAAATTAAGATTTCCAATAAGAGTGAAGACATTAACCGGAAAGATTTTATACGAATCGAAATATATATAAAAAAAAATGGAGCTTCGATAGAGATTATCGATCATAATGCACATGCGTGGACTGTATACATAACAATATATCCACAAAATCGAACTGTTAAATTCTATGGTGGCGATATGTTTGATTTTATCAGAAATATCAGTAAGAGTGACCCGTACCTGTGTGGTTGTTTGAGAGTTCAGAATCTGTAAGCTACGATCAGTTTGTAAGGCCTAATGGAGATATTTATCGTACAGAATCTCTCCACGACGAAATGAAAATATTGCGTTGAAATGCACGAACACCGATGAAATCGGCGCTGATGGCTGTGATGAAATCACTGTCGAACGATTACTCAGTAATTGTTTTATCGTTCCGTCAGTCGCTGCAATGCTGCTCAGAAGAAAAATTCATGGAAACCAACACGATTGGAATTTCTTGAAGACCTGCAGCTAAGCTGCATAGAACACGAACATGGCGGATTATGGAATACTAAATACGATTATAAAGATGTTATATCGGTTGATATGGTTGCATGTTATCCTGGAAGATTTCTTGGATACGTAGAATGTTCTGAGTATTTCAAAAGATTTGGACATCCAACACACGAGATGACCAGAGTTGCGATAAATGGACCCTTACCAGATTTTGACTTATCTGGATTTGCATGCATTGAGTCATTTGAGTTAGCATGGAATCTCCATCCGATTGTTTATGTTTGGTTTGGGAGACATTTTTCAGAAAAATGTTGGGGTCCAATAATTTTATTACGATATATTCTTGATGTAAAACTATTAATATCGTTGGTTGTAAGTGAAGCAATTGTATCATATCGACCGCAAAAACAAGTTTGGTTACCACAACAGAAAAAATACTCTGATGATGAAAATTCTGATATAACTCATTTTGAGAATAAACTCGCAAGAGATCTCGGCAGAAAAATAATTGGTAAATTTACGCAAGGAGGCTCATATGATCACAAACGACGTTGTTGTAGACTAATCATCGATGATGCTGAACTTGATTTTATAAATGCTGATTCTACAGAATAAAGCATTTTTATAAGTCGAGAAAATGGTGATGGAACTAAATTAGGCACAATCGTGAGCTACACTGAAGGTGAATCACCGCAGTTCATTCATTTAAGATCTTCGATGCTTGCGTATGTTTCCATAAATTCATTATCGATGATAAATAGATTTTCTGATACCGCAATTAGAGTTGCAACAGATTCATTTTATATCAATAAAAATTACACAGAATCACTGATACAGTTAAAAATTGGAAATGATGCATCATGGGGCGAATGAAGAATAAAACGAGAAATGATTCTTAGTTATTCTGAATCTGCCGATTATATTTCCGAGGATAATTATTGTAAAAATAGTCATTTATCGGAATTATCATCGGGTCCATCTGTGTATGATCCTGTGACAGACATAAGACTGTTTACCTCAATGGACGGGGAGGTTCTGGTAAAACAACACGTGCGATTGAATTATTAAAAAAAATTGATATGGTTGTTTTGACACCCACACATAGACTCGCCAGAGAAATGAGCGAATGAGGAGTTAATTCGTGTACGTATCAGTTTTATTCGATGGAAAGGAGATGAATGGGCTTCACAACGAATGGGTAAGAAACATATTCCCAAGATTATTATCTGGGATGAAATATGTACGGTATCGTTGGAAGTATTAAAAATATTTCTTGACTGGTTGTTAACGAGAAATACTGCTGTTATCATGTGTGGTGATCATGGTCAACCACCGCCTTTTGTTGGATCATCTCCGCACGAGTGGCTGAAAAAGTTCGTAGATTATTATGAGGAGATAACTGATAATCATAGAGCTATTGATGAACAACTGAAACAATTTAAAATATTAATCAGACTGCAGCCAGATAAAATTCAGTGTGAAATAATGCGTGAAGTAATTCCAGAGACTACGATGAATGATTTTTGGAATTTATGGAAGCCTGTTGATTTGATAGTTGCAAGTAGGAAGATAGTTCGTGATACGCTTCAGCAGAAATTATTTCTGTTACATAAAGAAAAGTTTTCAGAGTTACTTGTGCCGCTTTGTTATCGCGCAGCAGATACACGAAAAGAAAATATTAAGGTTGATATTCCAGGAACGAATGAGAAACAAAAACTCGTTCTTAATGATATTATTTTGTTGTTGATGTGAATGCCGTTGAGAGCGCATTAGCGATGGACAAAACTTCGTGGACGTTAGGATACGCAATAACGATTCACTCATCGCAGGGTTTAACTGTTTCTGATACAGATATCTGGATTGTCGATGATAGGATCGAATGATCGAATTTAGTTTATCTAGCAGTGTCGAGAGTCAGAAAAATATCTCAGTTACGAAGGGTTGTAATGAATCGTATTATGATCGATGAAATTATCACTAACGATACTGAAGTCAACAACAAAGTTGTCGAGAAGAAATTAGCTGGTTATCGACAATCTGACAAAAAAAAATAATAAATAAATAAATAAATAAACGTGATTTTGACATTGACGTTGAGTTTATTATGACACTGAAACAACGACAGAATAATTATTGTGCAATTTGTAATATTATGGCAGTATTCAAATAATGATCCAAGACAATTTACCGTGGATAGAATTAATAGTAATCTCGGTTACACACGCGATAATATGATGTTGACCTGTCTTGAATGTAACCGACGTAGGGGTGATGGTGTTCTCCTTTTACGGAAGTGAAGGCAGCGGTAATTGTGTATCTTCAGGAATTACTTGTAATTGTTCACGTACAAATCCACGCTGAGGAGCAGTTGAATCTAGTCTGTAAATTGCAGGTCTACCCGTGGATCTTACAATGCTGGAAATTTTATGTGTGGTCGCACTTCAAATAAGGTCAGTTGCTCTTTTTTGTACCACCCTCAAGTTCACCAGGTTCATTTAAATATCTTACAGTTACATTACCTAGCACTGATTCTTTCGAAGAAGAGTCGCCTCGTTGTATTGGTATATGTTTTATTTTGTGATCGCATTAATGGGTTTCATAGAAGTCGCACGAGTAATTTCATTATTTAACGCAGCTATCACACTTGGTAGTCTTGCAACCATTCACGAGATCTTTTTCCCGGACTTAAGGTCAGTGGATATTTCCTTCGCATATTGATATCCAAATAATCTCTCAGCAAGTGTTCGATTAAATCGTTCAACAATTGCTTGATCGCGATGAATTGCGGTATGTCCTCGTCTGATTTTTGACGTTATGTTTTTTCATCAGAGATGATACTGCACCAAGCAATTCTTTGCCAGGATCAACCTGTAATAGTTGTGGCCATCGTGCACCGCCTCGTTGATAAATTCGCTCAAGCGCAGATGCAGCTTCAGTTGCTGTTTTTGTTGATAAGGGTTCTGCATCTTTATATCTACTTGCAACGTCAACAACAGTTAACCCGTACTTGTATATGCGTGATTGACGTCTGCTGGTTTTAATAGTATCATGTGGTAAAAATAAAATATCAGCCTGATGAACTTCATTGGGAACGCTGACATCAAAGTGTGCGTACTGAATATTTTTAGGTGGTGGTAGATAAATTTGCCATATTGCCTGTCGTAATAACCAGTTCGCAGCAACAGAACTTGTGACATTTGCTGCTTCAGCAAGTTTACTAATCGCTGCTCTACCCCTCCAGAATCCTCTTGGGGTATAATAAATCGATTCCATTATAACAGTTATCAAAGATTAATTACCAGCCTCTAGCACTAGTTTAACTTTTATCGCAGATTTTACTAGGAAGCTAGAAGTGCTTCTCTGAGAGATTTATTTTTTATGGAATTTAACGCGTGAATGAACTTCACATCTGCAATATGTCGTCGTTGTAAATCTTTACTTTTATACGCAACATCATGAACGAGGCATGCTTGATCAATCGCATTTATTGGATACTCTCCGGGTCTTGGTTGGTCTCGTTCGTCACATCGGATATCAAGTCGGGTTCCAGGGCCACAATAATTACATCCAGAAATTTGTTTTTCTCCTGGGTATTTAGCCCATGGAGCCCCTGGTAAGTTTCCCAGTGAAGCAGCAATATCACCACCCCTGACATCCGTCAGGCGAGATGAAATAAATCTGTATTTGTTTGTACCACATTATACACACTTGCCTATAAGCGCACGCTTTTCATTTTTTGTTATTACTGTTGTTAATCCACTGGTGAGGGTGGATGCCCTGCATCAAATACAATATAAATTCATATTATTTATTATATTTGTACAACATGGATGTCATCGATTTCTCAGAGACACGAAAGCAAGAGCCAATCAAGCATCACGTAGCGTTACCAAATTCTATCAGAGCAATTATAATAGGTGCATCTGGGTCTGGTAAGATGCAATTATTGCTTAATCTGATAATGAGATGGCTCAAGTAGGATAAGTTGTATTTTGTGGCACCATCCGTAGATGATCAGCGATGCTACGATGTGCTTAAAGATTTTAATGAAGAATCGAAGTCGTCGTTCTAGGAAGATGAAGATGATAATAATATTATTGAATTTATCACCGATATTGATGAAGCCCCATTTGTGGATGATCTCGATGAACGTATTAATAATCTCACAGTATATGATGATGTGATGCTGGACAAACAATCAAACCCAGCTCGGATATTTTCTCGAGGCAGACACAAAAACACAGATGTTATATATGTTACTCAGAAATATACACAAATACCTAAAGTGATCAGAGATAACTGCAATATTTTAGTTGTGTTTAATGGAGTCGATACACATATTCTGTGACACATTCATCAGACTTGGTGTTCAGGGGACATGGACATGATTAAATTCAAAAACTTCTTTTCAAAAGCCCAAGCTAACCCACACGGATTTATCACAATAAATATACATGATCCCATGTCGCGATATCGTGTAGGTCTCGATACAATTTTTGATTGAGAAGCATAGCAGCAGGGAGGGCGACGACAAAGACTGAGTGAGTGCGTTAGTAAACAAACATGCCATAACGACGAAAACATAAATGTCAAAAACTAAAGTAACAAAAATAAGCTAACCCAATTGGAAAAGTTTCGGGTCAGTTAGAGACTCGGTTTTGACGTTATTAACGTTTGTATTTTCATCTCTGTTGGAAACTTTATTTTTCGGCTAAATCTCTAATAGAACATTTTGTAGGATTCGCCCCCCCCTGCTGCTGTATGGTAACTGCTTGTAGAATCAATCGTTGTTGTAAATGTCTTTCGTAGGCGTGAGAGCAGTATTTCCACTCAAAATAAAGAACAAACCAGGACAAAAAATAATAGAGATTATTCTACCGTCCGAAAATTGCATTTTAACGTGATGAACAATTTATGGTACTAGATCAGTACGTGTTTCTGAGCTTTCTACATGACTTTGCCTAATAAATCTTAAATATAGCGGCGCTCAATTCGACCAAATGTAGATCATTAACATAACACGAACAGGTGTTCTCTGGCGTAAAAAAAAAATAAACAACATTGCTTTGTCTAATGTTGCTTTCAACTAAATTACAGTTTTCTTTAAAGTACTCAGATACGTTATAAATTAATATGTGCATGTTTGTGTGTGTGTGTGCAATTACGCGTCAATATGTAAAATTATGTCTATGCCGAGTATATTTTGTTTAATTTAAAAAAAAACATTTGTTGTAGTAGAGAGAGGTGTGTGCATGTATGTGTGTGTGTGTGTGTGTGTGTGTGTGTGTGTGTGTGTGTGTGTGTGTGTGTGTTGCACGGTGATTATGATCTCTTTTTGTTCAGTTACCGGACGATTGTGTTATTCCTTATATGAACAAAACAATGGCACTATTATCCTCCATTGGCAATTAAAACCTGAATAAATCATCGTTCTTCTTGAAATTACGAGATCTAATGTCACTGGACCACATGACTATGCAGACGTATTATATGTGCTAATTAAATATACTTTGACCTTTCGCTTGGACTTTTCCAGTAAATACTGGATTGAAGACCAGTTTAGCCTCAACAGATCAAATTACTGAGGTTCTATGTAGAGAAATGAAGCTACCCATGCGGTATGGAAATATGTCCTACAAGCAAGTTAGCTAAAGAACAACATTAACGTACTGACACTTTTCTGATGATGACAAATGAAAAACAAAAACGAATGGCAAATGAATCTCCTCTCTCTCTCTCTCTCTCTCTCTCTCTCTCTCTCTATATATATATATAGGTCATTTTGCATATCTAAATGATACATCGATTGTTTTTCGAAGCCGTGTGAAATTTCAACTTAGCTTCTTGATGCAAATAAAAACATAAGAATATGTAATGAAATACCATAAGAAAAGAAAACTAAAAAAACAACCAATGACCTTTCTGCATGCTTAAACACATTCGATGCCTCAGTTAAGATCTTACCCAAAGTTAATCACTCTTCATAACGTGCTTAGCAAAACAAAACCCTGATCACTGGATGTACCTAAATCGTTCTTTGGTATATTTTTGAAGCTGTTTGAAATGGGAACCTGTCTTCAATTATAACATCAAAAATTGACATAAAAATAAGATTCATAAATAAAAATGCAAGAAAAACATTGATTTTAACCTTTCATTCTCTGTTGTAAAACTAAAAGGGTAATGTTTCTGATCACTTTGGCAAACATAAATCTTCAAAGTAGAATATTTTATGTATAAAAATAAGACGATTTGACAAGAAATACAAAGTTTTGTGTAGGAAAAATTTATACATTATTTTTTATAGCTTGATCATGCAAAAAGAATTAAAGGGTACTAATAAATAACAAGAAATATGGTATATATATATATATATATATATATATATATATATATATATATATATATATATATATATATATATATATGATCTTACGTTCTGTATATCTCTATTGTGTGACTGACCTTGGTTAGAATTGAATTTAGGGACAGCCTGACAAAAATCTTTTTTATTTTGTAAAGATGTTATATACCTAATATTTTTCAATGATTATAGATTAAATATTCATATCATTATTAATGGAGGCAAACGTTTACTTGTATCTGAATTTAGGACATTAGGTTTCCACTTGGAAGGTCCTTCTCTTGTTGACAATTTAGAATATTCTAGAACCAAGTTGTTTACGAATTTGATGGGAATTTGACCCTCATCACAGCTCTGCTATTGTGTTAGTCTTAGCTTTTTATATTAATGATAACTTAAAATTATGCACTCCGACCTTAAATTCCAAAAGTGGAATGAGTTTTATTGTTGTGTTTGAATTTGAGAGGATTTATTTAAATTATCCTTTGGAATTACAATGTGTTCATTAATATTTTTGGACTAAATCGTTATTTTGGGAATACTGTCATTTCATTCAAGAACATTTTGGATTATATCATTGTGATACATCAAGGTTGTTGGCACTTTAGGACAGTCAAGGGTATTGGCACATCATCAAGTTCAGTATTGGAATTTATTCGGAATACCACTGGAATTGATTTCTATTTCATACATTTTGACTTTTGATACAACTTTTAGAATTATTTCAGATTGAAGTTCTTTTTAAATTTTCACTTTGTATTCTAGGGAAATAAATAAAGTATTGAATTTTACAAAACATGTGGGTTGACACACTTTTCTATTACTTAGTTTATGACCATATAGTCATAACTATATATATATATATATATATATATATACATATATACATATATACATATATTTATATGTGTATTTACCCAAAGCCTGATAAAAACTTCTGCAGTCATTAATACAATTGATCATGTTAACATTAATACCTCACTAACAATGGCAGAACCTCCAACATCAAACAGAAAAATTATAATACTAGAGGAGAGAATTAAGAAATAGAAAGGAGCAAAGTGAATTTACAGACAGGACCAATAAACATTACCTTAGTTAATTTGGAATTCATATGCTAAAAGATTCACATGTGATCTTCAAATATAAATATAATTCTTTCATGACTGAAGTTTGAAGTACATGCATCATAAGTGTCCACTCTGAGTAATAGTCCACTCAGCTTGGTAGATATTCCCCCCAGTCTAGTAGGGGCCATTTTCATTGCATTACTTGAATAAACTATGCAGTTGTAACATTTCTTGTGGTATTTATCAATTATTAATTAATAGAAATCAGTGCAATTACAGATAGATTTTATAGACTTGGCAAACACATGGTCTATCCATTTCAGGTGATCTACAGGTCATTATTGATAGATATATGTATGATGTATTTAGGTGTTGCATAAACGGGGGGAGAGAGAAAAAAAAACACAAGAATAAGTTCCACTTAGATAAAGCTAAAACCAAACTGACATACAAAATTGGAGCCTATCTTCATTTCATGATTAAGTTTGCATAATAGAATGCATGGCTGAATTGCAAAAGATGAAGATATGATGGATATACTGGAGAAATTTATTTTTCCCACATCTGCACATACTAATTGGCCTCATGATTTTTATGTTTGTTTATTATTGCTTTTAATTGCACTGGTCCAAAAATTTGTTCACGTGATTTGAAGTTTTATTTTTGGTTGCCAAAGATTCAGTGCCATTTGGACAATTATGGCATAATTTCTGCAATTTCAAGTTATTGGGCAAATTGCAAAATCATATACAAATACGGATTTAAATCCATCTTCTCTGATGACAAAAATATTTTATTTATATTAGGTCATCTTCTCAAAAAATTGAAAACAGTCTCAATATCCACTTATGTCGACAATATTACCTTGGTCCTGAGGATGTGGAGATAAACAGATATTGTTGTATCATGAAAATTTTGACATATTTTGAAAACTGGCTACAAAGTATTGAGGCTGGCGATTTCTTTGGCCACAACTTTTTAAAAGCCAGCACCATGATCCTTGCAATGTATATTTTCAGGCGTTTCTTCAGAGTCCCAGTCCAAGCAATTTAATATACCAAACACTGTCCAATCTCATGGTTTTACTACAGAGTACAGTGTCACATGTTTTTGAAGATTTCCTTTCTGACTGAACATTTTGACACAAATGTCACATTTGAATGGTGTTACCCCAGTGTGTATTCCCATGTGCCTTTTTAGACTGCCAACGTGACTGAACAGTCTTCACACCTGAATGGTTTGTTTCCACTGTGTATGTTTGAATACATATTCAGGCACATCAACCAATGAAACATTTTCCCACATACTTCACAATTGTATGGTTTACTTCCACTGTAAATTTTCAAATGCATGTTCAAGCTTGAATTGTGACTAAACATATCCCACATACTTCACATCTGTATGGTTTCTCTTCTGTGCATTTTCCAGCGTGCCTTCAGACCTGCAACACAGCTGAACAATTTACCTCATACTGTACATTTGTATGACTTTTCTCCGTTGTGTATTGTCATGTGCTTCTTTATATGCCCCTTATAGACTGCTAAATTGGCCTAGTGGTTTGGGTGTCCACCTCGGACGTGGGAGGTTGTTGGTTTGATACCCGGCCGAGTCAGACCAAAGACTTGTAAAAATGGTACTAACAGCTGCCTCACTTGGCGCTCAGAATTAAGAGATTAGTGTTATGACTGGTCAGCCTGGTGTCGGAATAATGTGACTGGGTGGGACATCATGTTACATGTCTGCGGCATGATGCCCCAGTGCTAGAAATCACTATAAACTGCCACACTGCAGACATCATAGCGATATGACTAAAAAATTGTTAAAGCTACATTAAAAAATCCAAATCACACACAAACACACACATCTTCTGACAAAAAGACCTTTTCAAACATATCACATTTGTATGGCTTATCTCCACTGTGTATTCCCATGTGCATGATTGGATTAGATGTTTGTCTAAACATTTTTTCACATATTTCACATCTGTAGGGTTTATCTCCCCTGTATATAGTGTAACTTCAGAGTTTCATTCCATGGAAAGAATTTACTACACTCTGTACATTTGTACACTTTTTGTCCAGTGTGTATTGTAATGTCTCTGTAGATACCTCTTCTGAGTGAACATTTTGTTACATATTTCACATGCATATGGAAATATTCTTACTGTGTATTCTCATGTGCATTTTCAGATTCTCAGTATACTTAAAAATTTTAGGACAAACCTCACATTTGTGTTTCTTCCCCTCCATTATGTATTCTCAAATGCCTTTTCAGACTAAATGAAGAACTAAGAACCTTTTCACAGACTTCACATTTGTACTCTTGTAAGTGATTTCCCATGTGTATCTGCAGATTTGATTTCTGACTAAACATTTTCCCACACACTTCACATTTGTATGGTTTCTCTCCACTGTGCTTTCTATAATGTCTCTTCAAGCACCCATTCCGGCTAAACAGCTTTCCACACACTTCACATTTGTATGGTTTCTCTCCACTGTGTACTTTAAAATGATCTTTCAGGCTTTCAGACCAACTAAACATTTTATTGCAAACTGTACATTGGTATGGTTTATCTCCAGTGTGTATTGTCATATGTTTCTTTAGATTTCCTTTCTGACTGAAGAATTTTTCACAAATTTCACATTTGTATGGTTTGTCGCCTCTGTGTGTTCCAGTGTGCCTTTTCAGGTGTGAAGAGTCAGAAAACATTTTCCCACATATTTCACATTTGTATGGTTTCTCTCCACTGTGTTTTCTCAAATGTTTTATCACGTTCCCACTGGCATTAAACAGTTTACCACACACATCACACTTGTATAGCTTTAGCTTATTGTACGCTTTAAACTGCATCTTCTGGCTTTCATTTACACTAACCATTTTGGCGATGCCGCAAACAGATCGGACCGCCTACAATTTTTGACCAATGTTTTTTTGACTGCATTCGTAGGTGACATAGCTTCTGCAACGACGCATAGCTCTTCTATTTATAAACAAAATCCGAGACGAATACAGACCTGAGAGAGTGTGATAAAAGTTACAATATATATAAGAAACAAGATTTATTATATGCTCATTTTTGTCTCCGTTAAGTATACACTGTCAGAATTGTGCAATATTTCACGACATTGCACCCACGTGCACCACAAGTGTACCCAATAATGTATTAAGAACTACTTTGTAAACAAATCATGTACACTCATGTAGTAGACGCTTTACGTTTTGGTTGATTAAATTTGTTTCTAAACGAACTAAAGAAGATGTTTCGTGCACTGCCACATATCAGCTGCTTTGCCACAATTCCGAGTTAACTTTTTTGATACAATGTTTTGGATTTAGACTAGCGATAGACGCCAGACAGGTCATAAAATTGTTGGGTCCCTACAAAGAACACGCAAGTGACAAGGCATAAACTGCCTTCTTTAGCTGGTAATAAGAATGGCAAAAAATATACTTACAGTTTTACATTCTGAATTTCCTCAAAATGTAATTTCTTAGTACTGCAAATCCGAATTACATGAGCCATGTCATGGGTTCTAAAGCTTGATTACACATTTCGAAATTGTACTGTAATTTCCACTACATTCCAAGTGTAATTACATCCTCCTTACTGCACTCAAAATGAAATGAACATTATATTAAAAAGAGTCTTTTTGATAATTACAATAGAAAGACTTCATATTTTTCCCATATTATGATTCCAAACATTCAAGAGACAGAACAGAAACACACTTGCAGATGCCAACACGCTGCTCCCTCGCTGCTGAAATCAGATGTACTTCATGTAGAAGTGGTACAGATAAATCCAGTCCATCATAACGAAATTTATTAGAATCGATAAAAATGCCAAAATCTATTCATTCCAGATATAATGGAAAAGTTGTTGCAGTGCGCATTCATTCACAATATGACTCTAAATTTTAATTTTAAGTGGACCGAAACGCCATTTACTTTCAAAGATGATGTCTAGCGCGACTAAGTTCAAATTTATCTGGGCGGAGTTATGTGCGCATTAATAATATTGTTCTTGTGTACTGATGAATCTGCTCTTGTGTATTTAGTTTGGAAAACAGGATAAGTTCAGTTACTTTGTTTCTTGTAGTGCATTTTTGTTTATATAATTAAGCCTCAGGTAGAATAAGAAAATGAGCATATAATGAAAAGGTTACTGCATTTGTATGTGAAAATATGAACTCGTTTTGTCGGATGGATATACTGCACTCCCAAGGTCGTGCAGTATATCCATCCGAAAAACTCGTTCATATTTTCCCATACAAATGCAGCAACCTATAAATATAAATAGTAGATGAAGAGGATATACAGACACGGAGAACATACAATATTACAGTGATGAAACAAAATATTTGCTCTATTTCTCTTCATAAGCGATACACTAAACACAAAGTTACTACGAAATTTGAGCGTTAACTTTTAAAGAAAATCTTGAATTGTATAGTATTAACTCGAATTTTTGAAGAAATAAGCACATTTTATTTTCTTAGAAAGTGTAAAATATACAAAAAATTACAGAGATAAATGCGAGATAAAAATATAAAAATATTAATACAATTTGCAAAAGCTTCTTTGTGTCTTCTGTCCAACTCTTGACAAAAATAAGTTGGAAGAATATATTTATTTATTAAAGTTTCACATTCCAAGTTTATGTAATTAAATTTCATAATGATGTCTTTTACGAATCTTCAACAATTAGATCGATCGACCTACAGATATGAGCCCTACATCCCCGTCCATTCATTCTCTAATAGAGGCCACACATGACATTTTAACATTCACATTATGTTTTCTCCATTCCTCAGATCATGTATAACTTATTATACTTCCTCCTTCAGAGGTCACGTAGGACAATTTGTGTCCTATTATCCTCTATAAGTAGTGTAGTGGGGTACTATAGCGACAATGGGAATATACATTACAGACCCCCCTTGGGCTAGTATAGCGACACGATTTATTGCGACAGAAAATCACCCTGGGCCTGTATAGCGAAAATGGGAATTTTGTATAGCGACAACACTCTCGGACTGTATAGCGACAATGGGAATGGAACAGGTAGGGTGACGTCACGGTACTGGACAGTTGCAACAGTATAGCAAGTACCGTGACGTCATGCCACCTGTTTCATTTCTATACAAAGTGTGTAGAGACTGAGACAGACACATACTAATACAAGCCCGAGATTTATATATAAAGCATTACCTAGACCTGAAATTATGTTGACGATGTTCATAAATTTGCATAATTATAATGATGCTATAAATAGTTATAATCAAGGAAACGACTAACGCCAAAATGGATGTGACTAAAAGTAACGCTAAAATTACGAAATTGTCCTAGAATTTAACGGAGACTAAACATGTCCCTGAACATTGGGTTACATTGGTTTAGACTAAAAGTAGTACTAAAATTACGACATTGTTGCGGACTACAGTGGAGACTGAGAAAATCTGGAACATTAATATTCAAATGACTGTGACTAAAAGTAACGCTAAAATTACGAAATTGTCCCAGAATTTAACGGAGACTGAACATATGCCAGAAGATTAAATTATATTTGTTTAGTCTAAAAGTAACAAAATGTCCCAAACTCTAGTGGAGACTGAGAAAAACTCCGGAAGATTGTAGTCAGATTGCTGTGACTTAAAATATTGCACTAAATTTCCGAAAAATTTAGCTAACTTGAATGGAAACTGATAACTAGTCAGATGTTTTGGTTGTCAGAAATGGCAAAGGCAAAGTGTAGCACTAAATTCTGAAATTGCACCGGACTTTAGCGGAGACTGAAAATAATCCATAGATAAATTTTAAAAATGTTACTAAGACTTAAAGTAGTATTGAAATTAATTAAACTCATACCGACCTTCGCGGAAACTGAAAAATTGTAAATAAAAAATTAAAATAAGGGATACTATAGCGTCAATGGGAATTAGCATTACGGGACCCTACTTTTTCTACTATAGCGTCAAGATTTATAGCGTCAATGGGAATTAGCATTACGGGACCCTATTTTGTACTATAGCGTCAAGATTTATAGCGTCAAATGGCACACCCTGGGACACTATAGCGTCAGTGGGAATTTTGTATGGGAACAATAGGAATGGATAAAGGTAGGGTGACGTCACGGTACCGGACACTTGCAACAGAGAATAATGTTTTTGTCAGTTAAACATAAATTATACAACAACTAAAAAAAAATTCTTTTAGGCAAGAAAGAATAAATCTTTTCGAGGCAGTGGAGTGGCCCTGAAAAGGGCCTTTGGTTTTTGCCTCTATTGTCTCCAGTTCTTCCACCAGCTTCTTAATTTTCCAATGATTCCTTTCTTCGTCTTTCTCTTTTCTTCGTCTGGAATCCAGTCTGGATGTCCCATGTCTCTAAATTGTTTTTGTATTTTCATCCAGTTGATGTTCACTGTTTCAAAATCCTCTTTCTTTTTTTGGTTTTCCTTCTCCTTTCTCTCTTTTGTGCAGGTGTCTTTTATTTTCTTTACCTCTTCTTTCATTACTTTTTTCATCTTGTCTTCTGCTTGTATTAATTGCTGTAAACCCCATTGGACAAAAGAGACCACTCTGACCAATTAAATGTATCTTGCAAGAATCTCTTCACTTGGATGACAAGATCAAGGGCTTCTTCAATGTCCCCACTCTTACATACTTAGGCTTGATGAATCCTCTTATTTTTTCCACCTCCTCTTCTATCATTCCGGCCACCTGATCCCTGGCTACTTTCAGGCTAGTGACTTGACTGGTCACAAAGTCTTGACTGCCTGGATAGCTCCATTCTTTTTCAATCCTTTCCACCACGTAGGCTCCATCCATCATCCAAAAATAACTGTGTCTTAATTCATTGAACAAATTCATTTGTTCTCATGAAGGTGTTGACTAGTCAACGCGGGTAGCCAGACTGACGAGCGTTCCGCGTTATATACGTCAAGCACGGACGTGAACGAAAACATCTCTTACACTCACTTCATATATTATATACTATCCACACCAATGAACGAGAATGCATCAAACATACCATATTTACTATCCTCACAAACGAATGAGAAAGCATAAAACACACCATATATACTATCCACATCAACGGACGAGAACGCATAAAACATACCATATTTACTATTCTCACAAACGAATGAGAAAGCATAAAACACACACCTATTTACTATCCACACCAACCAACGAGAATGCATAAAACATAGCATACCTACTATCCACACCAACGAACGCGAAAGCATAAAACACACACATATATACTATCCACACGAACGAACGAGAATGCATAAAACATACACATATGCTATCCACACCAACGAAAGAGAATGCATAAAACACATACCTATATACTATCCACACCAACGTACGCGAACGCATAAAACATACACCTATATACTATCCAAACAAACGCTAGGCGAAAGCATATAACACACATTCTACTATTAAAATTCGCTAGGCGAACGCATAAAACACCCATATATACTATCCACACCAACGGACGAGAACGCGTAAAACACACACATACTTACTATCCACACCAACGGACGAGAATGCATAAAACATACACATATGTAGTATCCACACCAACGAATGAGAATGGATAAAACACACTTTACTTACTATCCATACCAACGAACGAGAATGCATAAAACATACACATATATGCTATCCACACAAACGCTAGGCGAACGCATATAACACACATTCTCCTATCCACAAAAACGCTAGTCGAACGCATAAAACACATTCTACTATCCACAAAAAAGCTAGGAGAACGCATAAAACACACCTATATATATTATCCACACAAACGAACGCGAACGCATATAACACACACTATACTATTCACACAAACGGGAAGAGAAGAAAAACACATCCATATCTACTATCCACACAAACGTACTGGAACGCAAACACACACACACACACACACACACACACACACACACACACACACACACACACACACACACACACACACACACACACACAACAGTAAAGGAGTGAGTGTTGATAGTCACACAACTTTACATTCACACGAATTGGCAACTTGAATAGTGTCTCTTTTCTAGAGATCTGGTTAGTCCTGAGAAGGGTTGTTTTTCGTCTAACTCTAAATTCACCTGGCTAGTGGTGACACATTCCTGGCCTGGCACCACACACACAACGTATGCTCCAGTCATTCTCCCAACTGACGCGTGTGGTTGGAAGCGAAGAGAGAGGTTGACTGGCTTCACTCTCCAAGTCTTCACTTTCAGGGATTCTGAAGACTTCCCTCTGTCTTCTATACCAGAGTCAAGGATGTTGTTGTTGTGGCTGTGGCTGTGGCTGTGGTTGATGTAGCGGTAATGTTTGTGGGGGTGTCCTCACCTCAGGTTTGACCTCACATTGAGGTCTCATGATGAGTTGAGGCAGGATCCCTTGCTTCTTTTCCTTCTCCTCTTAATTCTTCTTATTTTCCTCCTCTTCCTCAAGTCTGGCACTTTCTGCAACGGCCTCCATGGCCAGCTCACCCAGGAGTCGCCTGGCATACTCCAGGTGCATTTGGAGTTCAAGCAATTTAGCAATTCTGCTATTCATTTTCAGTGTTGATACGTCAACGATGGGTAGCCAGACTGACAATCGCGTCACTTTATATACTTGAACCACGGTCGTGAAGGAAAATATCCCCTGGCACCAAAACTTACCATCACATCAAACGCGCGGACCTAAAAGAAACACTCAGATAGACTTTTTTTACTTAGAAGCACAGACACACACAATCCGACAAAACAGAGAAACGAAGTGCTTATAGACACACTTCTATTTTTTTTTAAAGACACAAACACACAAATTTGTTTTGGCAATTGAATTAGTATGTCTTTTCCAGAGTATTGGGCTAGCCCTGAAAAGGGCTGTTTTATTGTTGATGGGGAGTGATGGCAATCTTTTTTTACTGTCTAAGATTGCGTCCCCGTCTGGCAGCAGGCTTTCCTATGCGATACGGCCTGCTTCTGCGGAAAGAGAAGGAGAACTCTTTAGTGTCCACACGGCAGTCGACAAAACCTCTGTCTGGTTCTTGCTGCTGCTGCTGTTGTTGCTGCTGTTCTCTCTGCTTCTGAAATCTGTACATCTCTGTCCATTCTTCTTGTTCTTTCTTGATTTCCTCTCTGAAGACCTCTTCTATCAGGTCTTGGGCTATGGATAACATCCTGACATTCTCTATCTCTACAGGCTTCGGTATCAGGTTTAGCCTGACACGATGTAAATTGACGTAAGCTTCGTTCAGCTTGGCTAGTCTGGAAGGCATCTTCATAGGTTGACGAGTCAACAGTGGATGACCAGGCCGGAGACCAACCCGCTTTATATGGTTCAAACGCGGACGCGATAGAAAACATCCTTACTTGGTTTTTGTTGAGTTGGAACGTTATGATAGCGAATGTCATGGTGAGGGATAGAGAGAAAGTCAAACAGCATATATTCACAGTCTTTTTTGAAAACAATCGACAGACACATTTTTTTTTCAAAACACATTTTTTTATTCAACCAGCAATCAACCACTAACAAGCAATAATAACATCAAACAAATTATTTCTGACAAGGTTGACAACGTTGTGAAATCATGTGAGATTTTCATTGATGAAAGTGATGAGGCCATTGATGTACACTATGTTTCCTAGCTAAAGACAAAAGATAGCCATAATGGTCACAAAACCATCGATCTACTTTCTCATCATTTCTAGAAGAGTGACGATCAAAATAAGTCACTAAATATTCTAAAGGATATCCAAGACTGCGTTGATGAAGAAAATACACACAATATTGTCCACACACCATGGAATCTGTGCCTTGTAATTTCACATTATTGTATCGTGTCGTCTGGGCATTTCTTCTCATAAAGTCAATGATGTCGTCTTCCAAAGGGGGTAATCCATACGAATCAAAAGACTCCACACAATCCTCTTGAGGGAAGTAGACGGCAACCCAGTGAGTTCCTGGGAGATGACTTTCGTCCGTGTTGATGACATAAGCTTGATAGTCTTGAGGTTTGCGATGAGGTAGTTCACCTTTAGCGCACACGACAGGATTCCAAGAAGCAGTATAAGAAACTATTGTTCAAAAGGTAATAAAGTTCCCAGGTATCCATTTTTTGGTTGTGTTGGTTTTTTTCACAGGTAATGATAAGTCATCAATTCAATTCTGACTTTTTGTTTGAAACGCTCTGTCAAGTAGCCGTTTCTTTGTTTCGTCTCCGCACTCTGGACTAAGAGAGATTCGATGCGATAGATCTCTAGAGTAGTCAATGGTGGGCAGGAATGATCACGCATGCCTTTATACCACTCATGCAACACTGCTTCTCCCGAGATGAGACTCCAAGCGTCGTCCAGATACTCATCCAATTTTTCCTCTTGACTAATCATCATACATTTATCGTGTTGAATTTGACTGGGATGGTCGTTTTGACATCCATATCAGTCTTTCTTACTCAATTCCGTAATTTTATCCGACAGGTGTTTAGCAAAACACGACACTAAATGTTGTTCTAGTTATGGCCATCTGGACTTGACCACTACCTCGTTCTCTTTGTCTTGGTCTTGGGGTTCTGTTTTCACGCTATCCTCGTATTCCATTTCCAAAGATTCTCTACCGTTCAATGAGGGATAAGTGTCTTCCATTGTTTCTAATAGTCTAGAATGACTTCTCTCAGACTGTTGATTTCTATGGTATTATCGAATTCGGCATACAAGATGACGTTGACCGTGTCGGTGAGAGCTTCTGCAAACTGAAGTTCCACACGCAGTTGACCAAATTTTATAGGGTGGAAATGTCCCTCGTCGCTGCCTTGGTCTGGAGTGAAATCAGAGGCCCACAAAGTGTAACCTCCTACATAATCTTGGTACGAAATACCGTGACTGGTGTTGGTTCCTAGTTGTCCGGTAGCTTCGTACAGGGACAAGTACTATCTGAAGTAATTTTTTCTGGGCAAAGTTATTTTCGAAGGATCTGGTACACAAGGTCTTTCCATCGCTACTGACTTCGATCTTGGACACTCTGTAATGTTTAAACTGGAAAGGATTTTGATCGTGGGCTCCGTTGAGGGCTGCATTACTGACGATGCCAACGATTAAACGTTTGGGTAACTGTCCTTGGAACAGATGATCTTCGATCTTGGGTCGGAGTCCAGCAGCAATGGTGAACGTTTTCACTTCTACGCGTCGTATCGGATACTTGGCAGTCGATCTGCTCAATGTGTGACTGATGTCGTTTCCTGCTTTAGGTAACATTTCTACGCAACGCACGTAAAGTCTGGCTTCTTGGATGATGGTTTTATACTCGTTGGCATGAGCCATCAAATGGAAAGCGTCACTGCTGTGATTGAGTTTCAGGCGAATATCCACTCCGTTCAGCAAATACTTGTCTTGCAACCACATGTCCAAATGCAAACGATCCATCAGTTATAAATTACGACCTTGTAGGATTTTCTTTCGACGGTGGTTAAAGCCCACATTGTGAGGATCGTCATCGGCTGTCAGGGCTGTGTCGTTAAACTTGTACTCACCTGCGATGTCAGGTTTCCAAACTACGCAAGCATCCAGATGAGTGTTCTTGGCCTCTTTTCCATACGTCAAGAGATTTTCCAGGTACGCTAGGTAAGGGTAAGTATCCATGCTACTGCTGGCCAGTTTGTTATTCAAGTACAAATCCACTTCGCTGAACAAGGAATGCATGAAATTGCTGACGGGAGCTACTCTAGCATCGTCTCCCGGATTGGTGTTGTCTGTTTGGATCACTTTGAGTTTCAGATACAAGTAACTGCTATTCAGATCGATGTAATCTTCGGGTTGTCCATTGATTTCAAACTCGATGGGAGCTGAATAGGTCAAAGACGAGACGGGATGAAATTCGACCCATTGAGATTCTTGCATTGTCATCATGGTGGGTGGCATGGCAAACAGATCCAGTTCCGACCTGGAACAAGTGCAAGACTCTCGGTGCATCATTTTCTCTGATTTAATAATCACAAACGTCTAACTCTCGGACAGTTTTTCTTTTCTTAGTCTTTCTAGCTCTAGGGGTGTGAAGTCCTCTGAAGGGGTGTTTTCGTCGTCTTTTTCTGCCTTGTCCTTGCTGTGGCATCAGGGAAGCAGGAATGCCTGACTCGGCATCGCCCAGGGCATTTATAGGAGTTTCTCGCCGACCGAAAATGTCTTTACCCGTTTAAAGCAAGATGTTTTTGCCTGCTCTCAAGAAAGCTTCTTTTGGATTTTGTTTGTCAGTGATGACATTTTATAGAAATTCTTTACCTTGCATCAACGCGGCATCTTTCAAGGCGTGCAATCCCCGTGTCACCATCGGTTTTAAAACGGGAACCACTGTACGAAAGGCCGATTTGAGCATATCACCTAAACCATGTCCTCGCTGTCGAGCGACTCCTTGGTACACAGGATACTTGACTGACAAAAAGTTAGAGTAATCGTTTTTGAAAATGGAGTTTCACTGTGACTTTCCCTTTGGTGAACAGAATATTTTGTCCCAGATCTCCTTTTATAGTAATGTTGACAGTGTCGAAATAAGACTTACTGACGGGCAAATAGTGAGGATGTACAAATTCGCGGTGAACGTGATAGGTGTTTCCACCTTCCTCGTCAGCGTTCGTGGCAGAATCCACTTTCAAAGGAATGACACACAGTAACGGTACGGAGGTATGTCCCACCACGTTGTACTCTGCCACATCGGAGTACACAAAAATCAAATTCAGTCCTTGGTTCATTTCTACAGGGAATCTAAAATATTTCGCAAAATCCAAGTTGCCAGTAATGGCTAGTATTTCGTTTTTCATCTTGATCAACTTGGTGTCTCCACCTAAATATCATACAATTCAGGACAAAATATAATGGCCAATACTTTGTCCTCTGAAAATTTGATCATTAGACGACGAGCTATTCTGTGGTACTCGAGGGTAATACTTTTTCTGGTTCTCCCCAATGCTTTGGCAAACACGGCATTGAATTTGGTAGAAATTGTGTTCACCAAATGTTGACCACTAAAATAATAACCTGTAGGAATGGTCAACAGATAGGTGAATCGTTTAGTTTTGGGGTCTTGTGATTGCATAGAGTTAGCTACACTGCTACTTTCATCCAAGTGTTGTTGCACTTGTTCGTCATAAACGTCTACCGTAAAAGTGTTTTTATTTTCGACGATTTTTTTGATTTGTGTAGGGTGAATCATTTCCACTAAAGCCACTTCCCAATGGGCTTCGTGATCCAATTGGATGGCCTGACGTAATTTGGCATGTTATTGGGAAACACCTCCATGGAACTGTCACTGGGTAACGTTAAGTAAAATTGGTTGTTCATAATTCCAGAGTTCTAGTGTCCGAGGAGTCACTGGAAGTCAGAGGAGTGTCTAAAAGAGGATGGTTAGGGTGACTGTTGGAAGAGGGACTAACGTTGGACACAAGACTCCCGTCGTTGTTTCCGTTGGAGGAATATTTCAGAGACGGATTGGGAAGAAGGTAACCAATGCAACTGCTCAGTAAAATGGTCCACCATTGTTTGTCTCCTTGTTGAAAACTCAAATTGGCAATGGCAGCACCGATGACACAATACACCACAAAGATATGGCAGAAAAAGACGATTTGCGTTTTAGGCACACGTTCTCCACACCACAACCACAAGGATTGCTTTTGTAAATCTTGCAGAGAAGAACTGGGCGACGGAGTGGTTACTGCAGTATCTGAGGCTGTGTTGAAGGGCATGATGGTCACTTCTTTTTATAGTCGATGAGTTGCGAAGCGTCGATCCAAGAGCCAAAACTGGGAGGACTTCCTTTCCAACGTACTTTGACTTCTTTGACACGTCGTTTTCCCACTTTTCGGGTTCTTCGATCGAGAATGCTTTCGATCTCGTACACGTAGTCTTCTTTTTTGGTCACATGTTGTAACTCGGGCAAGTAAAATGTTCCTTTTAACACTTCCCCGTTCATGTCTTCCAATTTATAGACGGGAGGATGACGGCCACGCACACGTTCGGTGACTCGAAACAATTCGGTGGTCCAGTTGGGTAAGTAACCTTTGTCGAAAGTGCGTTTGGTTTTGCCAATGCGCACCCAATCTCCTGATGCCAACACTCCATCTTTCTTGGGGACAGTCACTGTTGGGGACGTACCAAACAGGTGCTCGAAGACGGTCACTTCGTTGTCGGGCGTCACTTCTTTGGGGCACGTCCGATGCTCTGAGGGTAAGATTGGTTGTACGATTGGACGAGGTGTGGCAAGACATCGATGTACTTGAGAGTGTGTTGATGCGTAAAATATTTCCACATGCCTTCTTTCAAGGTGCGTTGAAAACATTCCACGATGCTGGTTTTGGTTTCGAGATTCTCGGTGGTGAAAAAATGAATGTCACGTTTCTTCGTTTCTTTTTGGAAAGCTTGGTTCAGAAATTCGGTGTCTTTGCCAGTTTGCCATCGAAGAGGGTGACGTCCGCTTTGTTTCAACACCAGTTTGAGGGCTCGCACTAACTCACTGCTCGATTTGGAAGTCAATAACACGACCCAAGCAAATTTGGAAAAGACGTCAATGACACAAAACAAATATTTGTAAAAGCGATTGTAGGTGGACAAATGAGAGACATCAGCTAAATCGGTTTGCCATTGATGGTCGATTCCCTCCACTCGGGTGCGACTTCTGTAAAATTTCGTCGAATGGGTTTGTGTAAGGTGTACGTGGCTTGTTCTTGTAACCAGCGTTGCACTTGAGGTAAACGAACGCTTTTCAGTCGAGTTTTGGTAGCACGATACAATTTCTGAACTCCTCCGTAACCTGCAGGATGGGATGGATCGTAGTAAATGCTGGATAACACCTTCTCCATTTTTTAAAATAAGTGATCCACTCTTCGCTGATGGTACTCTGAAGTGATTTAGAAACGGCTTTACGTGTCCGATG